>JALNQF010000241.1:0-63318 GCA_028456385.1 Ophiosphaerella korrae | reverse complement strand
AACCATGGGAAAACTCGGCCTAACCATGGGAAAATTCGGCCTAACCATGGGCTGAACGTCGGCTGTATTTCGGTGCCTCTTCTTGGTTAGGCCCATGGCATCCTTGGCAAACCCATGGTTAGATGACATGCAGCCTGCAATACGAGTCTAGTCAGAGTCAGGTGCAGCCGATGTTGAGCGCATGCGGCTCCAATGGCGGCCTGCACATTGGGGGGGGCCCGCCATGCACATTCCAGAGCACCGGAGAACTATCCCAGTCAGGAAGATGCTGGCGCACGTTGTGGAGACAAGGTTGTGTTCGATGCGCCGTCAAGGCCGCAAACATGGTAACGTGAGAAGAGGCAGCACGACTGCAACAACCAAGGGTAATGGGCTGGATGCTTGCAACTCTGCGCGGTAGATAGTGCGCCTCCATCTTTTTACATTGCGACCGTGACGGCCGGCAAGCGTCAGCGGATGGTGTCAAGCAAGGAGATGGTGTTGGTATGGCAGTGCCATTGGCTCTGGGACGGGGCGTTCCCCCCAATATGCGGGGTCTCCACGCTGCCAAGCCCTGCCCCAGCTTTCCCTGGCCTTCCTGTTTCTGGCTTCTAGCTCCGCGAAATTTTGGGCCTTTGACAGGCGTTGACAGATAGTTCAATATGCGCCTCGCCAATTTGATCCAAATTGCCCTGTGCCTCGGTAGTTTACCACTGGTCGATGACTGGGGAAGCCCGTCGTTCTTGGCAATGTGTAATGGCGCGTTCCACAAGAGGCATATAACTAATAAGCATGCCGTGCAACGCTGCTATCAGCTTTCAGTTCTTGACAAGTCCCTTTTCCCGCTTTGCTGACGAGTGACTTTCGCCCACTATGGATCACAACGACGTCGAGAAGAGGCCGGCCAGCCTAAGGGAAGATATCCACAGGGATGATGTCAGCCAAGATGACTACGAGTGCGAGTTCTCACCAGCAGAACAGAGAAAGATCATTCACCGCATCGATCGCCGCCTTGTTGTCACGGTAGGAGTCCTGTACTGCATCAGTTTGATGGACCGTACCAACTTGAGCGCTGCTTCAATTGCTGGGTCCGTAGTCCCGCCGATTTCTGCCCAACCGAGACCCGTGCTAATAATCAATTAGCATGAACAAGGAATTGAAACTCAATGTTCTCATGGGAACCGTGTCACGCTACTCGGTTGTAACTCTTGTCTTCTTCACCACATACATTGTATTCCAGCCACCGGCGACGGTGATTGTACGATACCTCGGTCCTCGCAATTTCCTATCCTTCATTGTGGTAGCATGGGGCGCTGTAATGATTGGCATGGGTTTCGTCCATACCTTTGAGGCCATATCCGCCCTGCGTGTCGTTCTCGGTCTGCTCGAAGCTGGATTCTTCCCATCTTGCGTCTATCTTCTTTCGACCTGGTATACTCGCTACGATATCGGCAAGCGATACTCATGCTTTTACATCATTGGCAGTTTGGCTTCAGCCTGCGCTGGTATTCTAGCCTATGGCCTGATGCAATTGCATGGAAAGGAAGGCCTCGCTGGTTGGCGCTGGATCTTCATTATTGAAGGAGCATTGACTTGCTTCCTCGGAATCGTCGGTTACTGGGCTCTAGTCGACTTCCCCGACAAGGCCCACAAATCCTGGAACTTCCTCAACGAGCGCGAAACCAAGTTCATCATTGACCGTGTCAACCGCGATCGTGGCGATGCGAAGCCAGAGCCTTGGGATCTGAAGAAGTTCCTTCGTGGCGGACTTGACATCAAAATCTGGGGTTTTGCCATGGTAAGCACACATGTCTATTGTGGATGTCAGCCTGTCTACTAACACACTCAGATCTTCTTCAACACAACCAGCGTTACATATGCTCTCGCATACTTCCTGCCCATCATTCTAACGGAGAACATGGGCTTCTCGATCGGCGCATCGCAATGTCTTGTCGCTCCTCCCTATGCCTTCGCTGCAATCGTCATGTATGCTACCGGCTGGCTAGGCGACAAATATCACCTCCGTGGCCCCATCATCGTTTTCAACATGCTCTTGTGCATTGTTGGTGTTGCCATCATGGGTTTCCACAAGAACGCCAATGTCCGATACTTCGGTGAGTGACATCCACACCTGAGCACGAGATGGTTGTAGCAACACATACTAATTACTCTTAGGTGTGTTTTTGACCACTGCTGGCGCCAACAGCAACGTCCCGGCCACGATGGCGTACCAAGCGAACAACATTCGCGGACAGTGGAAGCGTGCGTTCTGCTCAGCGACCCTCGTCGGCATGGGTGGTGTAGGAGGTATCGCAGGAGGCTTGGTCTTCCGGTATATTCTCTGAAACAGCGTTCCCAATAACCCGAATACTGATCGTCCACAGCCTCCAAGACAAGCCCCACTACCGACCAGGTCTATACGCCTGTATTGCGTGCTCGCTGCTCACCCTCGTCATCGTCAGCTTGATCACTCTCAGTTCCTGGAGGCAGAATAAGAAGGCGGACCGTGGCGAGATCGAGTTGGAGTACTACGAGGTAAAATTTTGTACCCAAGTTGTTGAGAGTCAAATGCTAACATGTGAACAGGAGACCGACCAGAAGGGTTTCAGGTACACGTACTGATGTTGCAGTTTATATAGGGTCTTTGCAATCTTTACTGTGCCTCAGCGCTACAGTAGGTAACGCAGTCTGACAGTAGTACAACACGTCTACTTGTCACATGTACCTTTTTATAGTAACGATAACGCATTGATGATACGATTCGCTGCCTTCTGCTGTGGAATTTTGTTTGTGACGTATGAACATGTTGTGCAGTCGGTGGACTTTTGTGCGTGCTGCAGAAGTATGGTAGCCATTTCAATGTACGATCTGTGCACTGAAGTACGCGTGTCTATTATAATTGATTATAGATCTGCAATGATCAGAGAATAAAGCCATCCTCGGTTGATCACTAATCCCTCTTGTTATTACCTGTTTCTGCCTACGTTCCACCGTTTGACAAAGTTGCCAAGTGGTATAATAAGAGCGTGATTGGATAAGTTTTGATAGGCACATCGTGCACGGCCAACAATTTGAGTCTACATATGTACAATCGCTAGCACTTCCAATTTCCGGTTTTTGCATGCCGTAAAATATTTACCCTATAGTGACCCCTGTCGCGCTTACCAAAGGCCTTTCCTTAGGTGCTCTAGCTCAGTACTTACAGCAGCACCCTTGTTACTCAGAGAGCAGAATTAGTCTAATCAGATCGCTCGGGTAACGGTGACTATGGCATTGCTGCCTAGCGATACATTGCCGCAGAGTCAACATCACATTATACATAATCTCGCCTTGTATTTCATTCTCATGCGATTCTCTGGTCCTGTAACCCGTCCGGGACCACCGTCCTCCCTACGTATAGTGACCAGCATTGTAATTCCAACTGCGCTACAGGTGTAGCTAGTCACGCGTCAGCGATATTCCATTAATAGCAGATAATGGTCCCCCCATTCGGTCGCAAAAGAGTGCCACTAAACACGGAGTCAAGCGGTGTGCTTTTCTCGAGAAAACCAAATGCAGGTGTGGATAGAACTAGCGATACTCAATGTACCAAATGCCAGGTATCGGTCTTGATATTCAACACAATTACCTCCGCAAGCGACATTATCATCCATCTCCCTAGGTCGCCGCATAGTCCCTCTCGTAGAGGAAATCATCTCCTACTAGATCTATGAGGACCGATAAGCCAAGTGATCTGGCTTGCTGTCCCCGTTGCTCCGTGATGCAACTAGTGTAGACTCTCCCCAATCGTGACGTTGGCCGCATCGCACTATGCTTAGTTTAGTTTGCGAACGCGTGCTTGTCTCGAGCAAGATATTGTGGCATACTAGGATGCACGTAGAAGTAGGAGGAAGGTGGCGACCCGCAGTCGGCGAGAGATGAGATGAGTTGAAGTATATAGGTTGAGTAGCTACATGACGAGTTGGTGTCGGTGGCTATCTACTCCATCCGATCTTACTCGGAGCCCACGCAGAGCCGCAATGCTGACCTGAGCCTCCCCGATCACGTGCGGTTCTACTACACCACAATATATATAATTCCGTCTTCTCTGCCCGATCGCCAGTTGTTCGCAATTCATTTCCTCTAAACGCGCAAGAAACCAAAAAGACAACCTACGACCTTAGCTAAAACATCCCCCCCACCACAATGACATCAGACGTTGGAGTCATCGATATATCCCCATCCTTCCCCCTACGATATTTTCTTTGCACATTCTAAACTAAATCAGGCCTCAGGGTCATTGGCTACGGCATAGCCAGTAACCTTCGCCGTAAATTAGGACCTGGAGTGACTTTGCACGTCTACGACGTCCTCCCTGCAACCTGTCAACACCTCGTCGACGAGGTCGGGAGCCATGGCAAAATCAAAATCGCCTCTTCGCCCAAAGATATCGCGAGCAAATGCGGCACTATACTCTCCAGCCTTCATGCTGGGAAACATGTGCGCAAAGTCTATGTCGACAACGAGAACTCTGTCCTTCACACAACCCCGAACTACGAAAGATTGATCATCGACTGTAGCACCATTGAAATTGAATTCACTAAATCAATCGGCCAAACCATCATGAACGCCAGCCTAGGAACTTTTGTCGACGCAACAGTCTCAGGCGGCGTCTGGGGCGCAAATAGCGGAACACTGATAGTCATGGTCGGCCACACCCAACCCACCAAAGACGACACCATGGGCAACCGCCTCTGGGACATCCTTTCGCTTGTCGGCCAACGTTCCAAAATCCGTTTCTGCGGCGCTTTGGGAATGGGCCAAGTCGCCAAAATCGCACACAGCTATGTCTCGCTGTGTAACAATGTCGCCACTACACAGGGTATGGCTCTTAGTCTTCGTTACGGAACCGATAAGAAAAGTTTTGTGGGAGTGTATGACTGATGGAACGGCGAATTCATGGGTCATGGGCCTCGAACAACCTGTTCCTAGCCTCGTGGCTGAAGCGCCGTCTAGTAATGGATATCGCAGGGCTTTTTCGCTGGCTTTGAGCCTCAAAGACCTCAGTATCGCAGTGAAGTCGGCTGAGAAGGTGGGGCTGGATCCGAGTGTTGGGAAAGTCGCTACTGAGGCGTTTAAGATAGTAGATGACGATCTGAGAACGAGGGTGAGTCTGTGATTCTGAAGGTTGATATGCTATGCTAACGTGTGATTTTATTAGAATCTTGATCATACGGCTCTTTGGCTTCATGTGAACGATAGTGTCGATGCGTTTATCAAGGAGAATGGTGTTTGGCCAGGTGGAACGACCAAGACTTCTCGTCTCTGAGGAGCTTTGGACATGGTGTGCACCATGTTTCTAGCCTTGTCCACTCATTTGCGCGATGATTTTTTTACTTATGTTTTCAACCAAGACGCTCTTTTCGCATCCTGTCCACTGTCAAAGTTTCCATGTTTTACAGCACTGGTACCTCCTTTAGTATATCTTAGCTCCAACGAATTCGATCACTCGTTTCAATACGTCGAATTTGGACGCAGGACGGTAAGGATTTTCAAAGAAGAATTATAGCGATCAAGTTGCCATCCTACCTTCTGGGGCCGTCAGTAAACTCGCTAACTCCCTCCTCTTCTTCCCCCTTCGCTGCTCTCACAGTCATCTTCCTCACCATCACCCTCATAATCCTCATCCCCTATTTGATCCACTTCATCATCCATTTACAGCCACCGCACTGGCAAGTTACTTGTCGCTATCAACTTTCTTCCACTTTGTTCGGTGTGCCCTCAAAGTTCTTCACCTTGCTCTGACACGGCCTTGACCACCCCTTTCTTCGAAGTCTAATATCCAGTTCAATCTTGAGCTTGACTGCCGCCTTAAATCAATAATCCAGTCATAAGGGTCTTTAAGAACAGTTACAGCCCCAATAGTGAACCATCCCCAACCTAGTCTGCGTACGTCGTACGGTGCTCGTTCGAGTGTAAGGCGTGGTGAACGCTGGCTTTTTAACTTGACAATATGTCTATTGTAAATGTGACTGTCTTTCACATACGACCATAGGACGTTGAATAGCAGCGCTTCCCGTTCGCTCAGCGGTACTTAAGCAACGTACCGGCGGACTAGTAGTCAGGTGGGTGACCACTGGCGAATCCCCGCTGTTGTATGTTTTTGTTTTTTTTTACCAGAGTTTTGGAGATATACTTGCGACGATTACAGATACTTGGATGAAAATGTTGCAGTAGTGGTGCTTTAATGCCTGGGTTGTAGTTTTTAAGTCTTCCCGCAAAAGGTTGGGTGCTGGCACTAATCGGCCATACCCGCGAAATCAGAAATAGAAATTTACCTACGAAATCGGCTCTTACTTCTTTCACAATTTCAGGCCTCAAAATCCTCACGAAGAATGTCCAATCATGCTGATTCGCATCCTCCTGATTATCCCTCACAAACCTGTGCTTATTCCCAATCAATACTATGACTCCCTTGATGCCACCTTGTCCCATCCTTGAGCCCCGTTCGATCTCTTCGTTCGTCCTTCTCTTAGCATCCGTATTCGGATATTTGCTCTCCAGCTGCCTAACTAAAGCCTTGTCTGACAAGGCCGAGGTACGTGTTCGGCACATGGGACAGTTTGCCTCCAGGTCATACTTTGGATCGCAATTAGGTTCGAAATTGGGTCAGATTCATATCGAGACTCACACGCTCTGCATTGTTCGTGGAAGAGGCGTTTGCCCATTGCATCATGCAAGATGCGCAAAGTAGATGGTTACATTAGGTTCATACAAGCGTAAAGAGCAGTAGCCGGTGGATCTGGAAGCGTATCCAGCCGAGCAGCTTACAGGGCACTAGTCGTTGAGCGCTACTTCTTCCCCAGGTGGAGCTGCTTCGGCCATGTTGTCAGGCGCAGAGCGTCAGGAGGGATGAAAGAGGGAAGCAAAGCAACTAGGTTATTTCGGCGCAGCAAAAATCTATATGAGCGAGCTGCCCTTGGTGTGCAACATCATGCCCAGCATTGGGTGGGCTGGTAGACCTTCGGATGAAGCTGGAGAGGCCGGTGTCGCTGATCCATTGACACTCAATCGCTGAGCAGGATTACTAGGCGTAGGTAAAGACGAAACCGGCCCAGAAGGAGATATCACAACTACAGGTAGCGTGACTGTTGTGGAAGCAGCAGGAAGAGTGGTTTGTTGACGAGGCATCGCTGCTGATTTTGACTTGAGGTGGCCCACTTGCAACATTACCGGCTGACGAGATCGATCGTTTGAATGCAGCGGACGGCGATGGGAATGGTGAAGCATCTGGTAGGTCTTGCTCGTTCCTAGAGCCGGCGCAGAACGCATCGTCCGTAACCGTCTGTGCGACCATAATGCTTGTAAGGTAGATCAAAGGGGACGGAGTCATGGAAGCAGAAAAAGTGGCTCTATGCCGGGAAAAAATTATGGTCAGCGACCTGCTAGTGAAAGAGTATATATAGTGCCAATAGCGCTAGATACCTGAAACTTACTAATCTGTCTTTCTGCATGACAAAGAGTCTCGATTCTTGTTGGTTATAGTTGTTACTGTCGCCACATACTCCTTCATCGTACGATATCGAATATTCCGTACGGTCGATAAGACCATATCTCTATAGTGTGTTTTACCTATGCAACGCGAGCGCTTACGTCGATACCCATGTCAGTAGTACGCCCCCACAGTGTACGAAGGATTAAGGCCACGTCTTTATCGGTAGCTTCGATGGTGAGGTTATTCCAGATCTACTTCATTATTATGTAATCAGCTTTTGCAGAGAATGTTGTTTAATGTAATAGAGTATTAGCATGTTGCTAGAATTTCTAAAGCTCTCACGCTACAGACGAAATGTAAATTAAACTTAGGGTGGATACATAACGAGTGCACCTAGTTTGTGTTTATTAAGCATAACAATGCAGCGTAGGTGTAGCAGAAGGATAATATTTGTGCTATAGGACCGACTTCACTTATAATATCGAAACACAACAGTTTTAGGGGATAATATCTAGTCGCAGTGGCTTGGCTATCGTTCTATGTCCATTTTGTGCCACCCGCGATAGCGGCGTCTGTTCATACCGATCCTTTGAGTCAACGTTTACCTGACTTATATTAAGTAGCAGCTTAACCACCGCTTTGTATTCGTTCCCTGCTACCCACCATAGCGACGTCTATCCATACTGATCCTCTGAGTCAATTCTGACCTAACTCGTATTAAGTAGCAGTTTAACCACTGCTTCTGTTCTCTACTGCCAACGATAGCGGCGTCTGTCCATAGTGATCCTCTGAGTCAACTTCAACCTAATCCGTATTAAGTAGCAGCTTAACCACTACTTCGTTTCCGTTCTCTGCTGCCCACGATAGCAGCGTCTGTCCATCCTCATCGCTCACATTAATATCGTTACCCTGTGATTGGCGTAGCAACTCTAACGCTATATCCTAATAATCCTCTCTAACAGCAAGCAACAGTGGTATGTTCCCATCTAAGTCTTTCCAACTATCGTCTACAACATTCTCCCGTATAAACACATCCAGAGCGCTCTTCGAACCTAGTACAATTAAGATGTATAAAATTTTCATTCTATTAAATAGCCAGCCTATAGGTGTATGAGTTCTATTTAGATCAAAGATCGTCCACAAGTCCTGAATATAACTTAAAGATTCAAACAACACGTCCCATTAAAGAAGCCTAAGTAGATCAAGCTGCGGTATTCCTTTTTTCTCCACCTTCTAGATATGTTCGAATAGGAATCGCGTTGCGTATAGTACTAACGGATATTTGCTAAGATTATACTGCGAGATAGCTAGGTAGCTTCCTCTAGCATATCCTTTAATGCTAAATATTGAAGGCATAACTTAGATATCTCGAAATCTCCAGCGCTAAAAAATGACAGAAAGACATATTAATCATGTTTAAAATTCCTACGATATCTTTTCATTACATAATCCACTACTAATTAATAGACGACTTGTGCTTCTCGGTCTTGTTCTTTAGAATCTAGCTTATATTGCTCGTAAACATCGCGGGTACAAAATTCTACTAAACCGCGCGATAAATATTTGACATGCTCTTTAAATTAAGCTAGAGTCTCCTTCTAGCTTTTATAACGTCTGAGTTTAGAAATAGTTGTGTACGTTATCTCTTTGTTAGTGGCAAGAGCGTCTCGCAGCTCTTGAGTCGATAGAGGCCGCTTAGTAAAGAGAATCTACTGAAAGAGCTTTATCATCTGCCGCTCCTTAGCTTCATTTAAGCTACTTAAAATACTCGTATATAGCCTATCGAGAGCTTCTAGAAAGGATGTAATTTCTCTATGCATCTTATCCATCGTATCACTAATAATGTAGCTATTCTTCGCTATATTGGTGATCAGAATTGCCTATTGAAATCCCCCCTAAGCTTTCGATAAAATTGTGTCCTAAATTGTGTCCTGTTTTAGCCCTGATTTGATTTGCCTCAGCATTTAGCGAATTACTAATCTGATATCCTCGTGATTATATACCCCTACAAAAATAGTTAGAGTTTTGTCAACATCTAGATTGGGGTAATGTCTAGAAGAAACACAAATTTTCACCTAGGATCCTTCTCTCTTGGCGGCTTCCGTGATGTCTTTAAAATATTCGAATAAGCATTTAGCAACATCTTCTCCAAATTCATTAAGGGCGTCGATAAAGATAGTTATAGGTCGAGTTTGTGATCCTTGTGTTAATATAGAGGATAAATCATCTTGGAGCTCCTTGTCAATCCACTCCCACCTACTTTCAATATAAGAACCGCACATTGCCTCTCGCTCAGTAAAACGCTTAGTAAGCCGGGCAAGGTCCTTTAGAAAGTCTCTAAGTATCGAGTTTAACAGTTCACGATACACTCCCAACGGTGTCTTTTGCAAAATTGATCCTTGGCCATAGAAGAAAAATGATGATACTAGTCCCTCTACCTGTCTTGATGCATGTTCGCAACAGCATGCTTCATGAGAACAAGCTTGCCAGCACCAGGATTCCCCTTTATCCAGAGCAGTCTGCAGGGTTTGTTTATCCAGGCTAAGTAATTTATGTGTTTGAGAAGCCAGTGACAAGTATTCATCGCAATTTCGATTTATTTATGTCGCTGCTCTTGGTTTGGGAACGAGAGTGATCTTAGGCACTCTGCGTCAAATTAGTGATTTTTCAAGGAATTGCCACGACAAACTTACCCAATTCTTGAGACGAGAACCTTGCTGACGCTGTGGCACAATCAACACATCTGATATATATGTAATAGAAAGTAGTGCGTACCTACAGTAGCAAATTCATATAGTATGCCGTTTGTCTCAGCGAATTTTTTTTCGTAGATGTTTCGTGGGGTATAATCTCATTCGATGACTTTTTGATCTTTCTTCGAAGCCGCGTGAAAACGTTGTGCTCCCCTTCGCCATAAAGAAGCGACAGGAAAACGTTGAAAGTACCTAGTAGGCAATAGGCTTTATCTTCTTCCCGCGTAGTCTGACGGTTTTTCATCCACGAAAATCGCTCCTCAAAACCGAAATTACTTAAAAGTTCTCCCCGAAGGACAGCAATAGGAATATCCGCAATCTCATCAATTACCGCTCAAAACTTTGCTTAATACCAAGTTTCTTGCCTTCTCTGGAAAAGAACTCGACAGCCGGCGGAGCTAGCAGCCCTTGCAGCGTCCAACCCCGTGTAAACCAGCGGCTTTCACGAAAAGCAAATTCCCAAGCATGTCCAAGGCATTCACTGCCTGCTTTTCGCTTAGGCGTTGAGACATCTGAGAGATAGACATAGCATTTAGCCGCATCTCGATACCAGCGAAACATAAAATTGATTGCGTGTTGGAGCTCGGTGGGGTTCGCCTTGTTGATACAAAATGGGTCAACACTAGTGACAACATGGAAGCGATTAGGCCCTCACGCGACCTGTAATTTTTCCTCTTGCTTTAGATTCCCCCTGTACGTCGAGTAAGTCAGAAAAAAATAAAAATAGTTTGCGGCAGTTAAGGAACGTGCCTTGTCTGAAGAGATTATTATCCCGTAATTAGCCTTTTACAACCTCTTTAGTTCCTCTCAAGCTAGTCTGCATCCTTCGTTCTAGTTAACACCACGGTTATAGATAAATAGCAAGGGGAAGGACAAACTTTTCAATTCCCGAGGTCCCAACGTCTACCTTTCCAAAGCTCGTATAATTAAATTAGACTAAACAACGAAGGACAAGTTCAAGACACAGATCCAATGCGGCTAATACTATTCTTATAAGAGATATATTTCCCAAGGAGTTAGATATAGAGTCTTGGTTAACAGCGTTGCTAAGTAGAGATAGCATTTCAATATATTTTACGCTAACGAGAAGCAAACTTTGTATTAGTACTTCATCTATTAAGACATAATCCGCACTGCTAGAGGCCTTAAGTCGCATTTGTATAACCTTTACAAAAAAAGAGAAGGGTACTTTACAAAAGTGTTCTTATACCTAGGGTGTATTTAGACTAGAGACATCAATCTACTAAGCATTATAAGAAGAAAGGCATAGCAAGAACATATTAAATAGTGCTACAATAGAGGAGCTAAGGAGCACAAGCCTAACACATTTGCTGAGTTATTAGACACAACTTCGCATTATCCTTATTCGATCTATAGGCGTTACTACTATAGGTAGTCCTACCTATAAGAGCACTTTTATCTCGCGCATAAAGAGTATTTCAAGAAGACGCCTTTATAATATCCTTAGTGTGTGCGCTAATATAACAACATTAATACGTAGATGTAACTACACTATTCGCGAACATCAGACGAGTAGAAGCAAGAGAATTTGCACTATCGGCGGTCAGGATAATAACGCCCTTATACTAACTATTCTAATAACTAAGAAAGAACGTGTTAATTAAATCAAGCATTCAGATAAAGAGTCAAGTACCAAGATAAGACTGCTCTATCAAGACTAGCCTAATAAAGATGCAACAAGGAGTGAAGATGTTGAACAAAGCCTCGATTCATCCTTTAGGGAAGGTAATAGAAAGAAAAAAAGGAGGATGAATTTACTAGATAATATACTATCGAGCATTAAGAGCGAGGTTTGCCTACACTAGCGACTGTGTTACACTAAATTTTAGTATACCAAGGACGATATCCCTATAGACCCTAAGTTGATAAAACTAAGCAATTCGGTCACAATAGAATGTGTGCAATAATAATAGAGAGGATCTAAGATTAGATAGCGCTAAGCGATTCTGTGTACTTTTAATGCCACTCTTGTTATGTTTTCTCTGCAACTATAAGGTCTACAGCCTTACGAAACGTCTAAGCCTAATCTTAGTGCCTTGTGGCCTCCCAGCTATAAGGTACCCAGGCACCCGCCAAGGAGTGGAATACATACGTTAGAGCGTAATACGTCCTCTTCGATCGTTCGTGGTCGATTCGGGGGGAAATAGGGGAAAATCGCGCGCGTAACATAACGTCTTCAGCTCGTGCATAGGTAGTGACAGCCGTTTTGTAATTCGTAGTCATATGGTCATTAGAACATCCGCTCCATTCTCGCGCTGCCACTCGAGTTGAAATATTGTGTGCTCCTCCTCATCCGTTGTTCACGTGTGCAACCTGCAGCCAACCCAAGCGTGCTCATCACCCCACCCAGGAAAGTGACTGCGGGGTCTAACCTCATAGCGTTTACCCATCGTCGCCTCATTCCAATCACCGTGGAACTTCACAATATTCCCCCAGCGTACCCAATTGGTCCCGCGCAGCGCCCAATTCTCATAGCCATTCTGCCCACGATTCTCGACGATGAACACCTCACCCTGAGGCGCGGCGAAGATGGCCCAGTCGACACCTTCGTAATTCTGGGAATCCTCGATAGTGTGACCGCGCGACCGGTAACCGCAGTGTTTGGCCACGACGACGGCGTTGTAGCCCTGGTTGGCGAGCTCTTTAACGGTCTTCTGCGTGAATTGGCGGCGGCGTTCGATGATGTCGGCGTTGCGGTTGCACGCGTCGATAGTGATGGGGATAAAGCTGAGGATGGCGGCCATGTTAGTGGTGTGTTAGTGTTAATGGTGTTTCTAAATTAATGGTCAGGTCAGTGCTATGTATAGGTAAATGCGTTGTCGAAGAGTACCTTGCGTAATCGGGGCGGTGCTGAATGGCGATGGGCCCTTAGAGCTACTGTTGATGACATCGAGAAGGTAGAGAAGGTCGACTGTATAAAAACGAATTCCCAAGTCATCGTCCAGGGTGACTCGATGTCGCAAGTGAGGCCGGCACCGCCTCAACAACGCCCTGCTTTAGTACGTCGTTCTTAGCTTTGATTATGGGAGCGAATCATAGGGCTGGGGTTCGCTCCCGATTCCTCTGACCCTAGTTAGATGTTGATTTATTGCATGAAGATGAGACTGGCACTCTCCAGGCAGCATAGCAAAAGTGCTCGGCAGATTCAAAACAACTAGCTTCAAGCGGGAGGTGCATGATAGCTGAAAAATCTGCGTAAGAATTGAGCATGTGTTGTTTTCATGGCTGAAAATCAGTCTGAGCTTGGAATTCAACTGGTCAACCTGCTCTGACAGCGTCGGAGCTGGAACTTCCCGTTCACCCTCTTCCCTCAGCAGAATGTGGCGGTGCAAAACTCAAATCTGAATCATGGCAGCGCACGAGAACCGCGACTTCTCGAGGCTTCGAAATCAAGAAACCCAATGACGTGGCGGCTTGAGCTGATCAATGAGTCACGAAATAAACCAATAGTTTATCTTTCCAAGCTCTTCAGCCCCAAAGAGTGCACCTTGATATCTCCGTGGAAGAAAGAAACGCCCGAATCTTGGAAGCCTAGACACGCCGTTGCTCAGGCGGAAGCTGGAATTTGGGTTACGGATGTCCGTGGCTCAGCACCTGACTGGCTTGACTGTAACGTCCAAAAGCATTAGGCTTCAATTGGGCTTCAATTGTCGAGAATTGGTTGTCGAGGCGCAGTGCGGATGTTGGGGGCAAACATATGAAGTTGCCTTGTAGGGCATATGAATGAGCAACTATTCACGTAGTGGTTGAGGTAGATGAGCTGCTTCGGAGCTGATTCTGCCTTGTGGTCGACTGACCGGGCTTGTGACGTGGCTGCTTTTACTCCACTACGGTGGCCAATCACACCTGCATTACTCTCAGGATCCTATGGCGTTGATTGGCCGCCCCGGTATTGATTATAGCCAACGGGAGCTATGAAAAACTTTGTGTATTATTGAATGCCTTGCTGACGGTCAGCCATCATGCTGAAGTTTATGTCTAGGAATTTTCAAGGTTCTGAATACTTTTTACATGTCTTGATCTTGCCTAGATAGGTCGATGATTTAGTACATTGACCTCTGTGGTCAACAACTTTTCAACTTGAAGGTCTCGAAATGGATGTGGATGATGTGGTTTTCGTGGAGAAGGAGCCCATTTCTTGGGATCGGACGTAAGCGTTCTATTGAAATTGGTCATGTTGTTTACTTCCTGAAATATCTCCAATTCCACGGCTGGCATGACCAAAAAGTAGACTTCTAAATCCTCTGTACCAACCTGCTTCGCCTCCACCTCCTCCACTTCGTCTTCGTCCTCCGCCACCTCCGCCTCCACCTTATTACTAATCATTCACGAAGGATTTGACACTTGCACAGCATCTGTACCAAAACTACACGCTCGGACATTACAATAACTGGGCCTACGAGGTCAACGTTAACTTGAAGGATCAGTATAGACAGACGCCGCTATTGTGGGCAGCAGGGGACGGAAACGAAGCAGCAGTCAAGCTGCTAATTGACACAGGTCAAGTTAACGTTGACTCAGAGGACCAGCTTAGACGGACACCGCTATCATTGGCAGCAGGGAACGGACATGAAGCAGTAGTCAAGCTGCTACTTGACACTAGTCAGGTCAACGTTGACTTAAAGGACCAGATTGGACAGACGCCGCTATCATTGGCAGCACAGGACGGACGCGAAGCAGTGGTTAAGCTACTACCTGACACTGGTCAGGTTAATGTTGACTCAAAGGATTGGTATAGACAGACGCCGCTATCATTAGCAGCAGGGAACGGACATGGAGCAGTAGTCAAGCCGCTACTTGGCACGAGTCAAACGACACCGAAACCTCCTCGGCATACAAACCTTTCCATACGGGCCTTCGAGATACCAAGTATTATCGAAGCAAAATATGGTGTCAATTCCCTAGGTGACACTTGTGCGAAGAAGAACTTCATGAAAGCAGCGTATGTTGAACGTTTAAATCTAGCTATTGATCGAGCAAGCGCTTCCTCAGTAACGATCGGAAGCGGAAAGCAGGCAGCCACAACAGGGACCGTGAAAGCTACGTTTCGTTTCATGAATGAGCCGGAAGTATACTCCCTGGTGTTCCATTTGATCCCTGACTGCATTCACGATGTAATCCTTGGGAAATCTTTCCTCAAGGCCACAAATACATTTACATCCCTGGTCAACCGATCTCGGCGCGTGGTCAAGCGGATACTCACTGGAGTGACGCGACGTCATTTTCTATATCTTGGAGGCAATGCGCCCAAGTTTACCGGCCTACTAAATGGCCGCATTCAAGAAGCACTTGGGGACTCGGGATCGAGAGTGCTGCTCATGGATGAAGCCTATGCTCGCAAAATGGGCTTTCCCATTGTCAGCGATCCAGATCACTGTACGAAGCTTAGATTTGCTGACAACTCCACGGCCATGACCTCTGGGATGGTTCTGGGAGTCAAGTGGGAATTCGGGCTTAGTGGAACTTCGGGCGAACACGTACTCGATTTTCATATTTTGAAGAACGCACCAGCCCCTGTCATCCTCAGCGATGGCTTTTTGTGGGAAACCAATGCATTCTCAAAATATGATTGTTACCTCCTTGACGAAGACGAAGAAGAGGATGAAGAAGAAGATGATGATGATGAATATTTCCTCGTCATCGATATCGACACAAGCTATTATCATCACGGTCAGCACTGTACAGAATCGTATAACAAGCCACCACCAACTGACGCCAATCGCAGCGGACGAAAGGTCATTTAGAGATGGCGAGATTCATGCGGAGCTAGTCCGACGAGGCGAAGAAGATCGGATCGCAAACCTCCCCATCGAGGAACAAACAGAAGCCTTGTTGAAAGAGGAGCAACGCCGAGCCGAATGGGATGCCCAAAGAAACAATCAACCCCCTGTAACATCGCCGTCAAGCCAGGATGCCACTGGCACGACGGATCCACAACTTAGCAGTAGTACATCTCCAGCTCCAACGAAAAGGTCCCGATGGCGTTTCAAGCTCAAGCGCAAGAAAAATCCGTAGTCCAACAATTAAGTTCACATTCGAATTTGAAAGCCTGGGAATATGGAAACGCTCAAAGGAATACATGTAATGAACTATCACGATATTCAGAGGAACGAGTGAATAAACGAGGACGCCAAAAAAATATACAAGGCAGAGTATTGACCTATATGTTATTCCGTAGTTAATTTCGTTATTTACCAATTCCATTCCATCCAACCCAACTAGACCCATCCCAAACTAAAAAAAAAAGAATACCGCACGGCGTAGGGGGTATCTCCGCAGCAGTTTTCTCCCGGCTCATAACATGCACAATCTAATCATAAAGCCATCAACGAGTAGACAAAATAACAACGCAACGCTATGCAAGATGAGATAAAAAAATGGGGCTGAAAAATGATCGTAGATGCATGGCATGCGAGTAAACATGTAAGAAAAATAACTATGTGGTTCCTTCTGCTAAAGCTTCGCCCAGGGCATCGGCATCATAGTCTTGCACGACGACTTTGGTGGGAACTTCGGGTACGTCGAAGAAGCCCCAGATGGGGCCGTTTTGGTTAACGCCAGAGGGGCGGAGCTTGGTGGCGGGGCGGTCGGCGGCCTTGTCTTTTTTCAACGGATCAGATGTCGTGGTGCTTTGGGAGGATTGCGTTTGCTGTGAGTTTGAGGATGTAGGGCGTGTTGATTCCGGGGTCGGAGTTGGGGCCGGGGCTGGCGTGGCGCCCCATTTGCCAAAGACCCAACCGCCGACTTTCTTGCCAATGCCGACACCGGTGCTAGTGGTAGATGGAGGGCCGTCGCTCTTTCGTAGTCCACGTTTTTGATTTGCAATGGTGGAGTACAGGAGAGAACGATTGAGCGAACTGCTATCCACTATTCTTCGAGACAAGTTTCCATGAGCTGTAGCGGTCCACGGGGTCAGCTCTGGGCCCGCTGACCCAGCACCACCAGGCGTAGAGAAACGTGGTGAGGATGAGTATAATATTTGTGAAGGGCGAGACTGCAAAGTATGGATATCCATGCCTGATACCGATATGAGAGATTCGTGAGAAGCGGGGCGGCGAAGCGTTGGACGCATCTGCGTCAGAGGTGAAACAATATCATCAGGTTCGAATCTTGATGAGCATGGCGAGGCAAGAGTAGATGGCTCAGGTGTAGAGTTAGACGACTCTTCTGTCTCTTCTGGTATCGCGGCCTGTGGCTGAGGCCCTAAGAAAGGCGATAGAGTGAAAATATCGTTGGCGAGAGAGTTGGCAGGGCTTACAGCTGATACAAAAGCGGTTGTAGGACTGCTCTTGTTCATCATTAATATTGGCGTGCTTACGCTGCGAATTGTCGAGAGGAAAGTCGGTTTGAGACCAGAGGATCTGCGGCGATGATGGCGAGGCGTCATTTCCGGGTCGCGGTAGTAGTCATTAGATTTGGTAGGGCCAAACATGGGTGAATGAAGATCAATCGAGTCTGGGGGACTTGTTGGCCGTGACGAATCATAGGCAACATCGCTGAAAACTCGATCATACACGGAACCACGATGGGAGTCGGAAACTGGTGAGCCTGGAACAGAGCCGGTAGTGAGAGTTGTTGCTTGAGACCAACGATGAGTGTTGGGCACAGTAACCGCAGTTTGAGTCAGGATAGCAGCTGTCGAGGAACGATCGAGTTGTGGAGGCGGGTCGAAGTGAGTTGGTGTGAGATTGAATCGCTTCTTCTTCGGCCGCCTCGAGGGTTGTGTTTTAGGTGCGTTCTTTGACGTCTTTGGACCGTGGTAGTGGTGGTGGATATGCAATTCCTGGTTCATAGAGTGTTCAGGTTCCATTTCAAGCTCTTTCTGAAGTGTAGGCGTAGAGACGTTGTCCGCTGGCGATGAAGAAATAGGTTGGTGGATTCTCAGTTGATCGCGAAGTCTCTCCACCTCCTCGTTCGAGTTCACAAGCATTTCTTTCAGTTCCAGTATACCGTGTTGCAAGTTGGCATTGTCGAGTAGAATGTCCTTGACGAAATGCGAAACGACATTTGTACCACCCCTATCATACCCTGCCTTTGCCTTGAGACGTCCAGCTGCCGTGTTCAGTTCGCCTTCGACCGCCATCCTCCTCTCCATGCGTGCGACGACTTCAGTATGACGCTGTCGTTCTTCGCGCGCTTCTTTCTCGATGCGATCAATCTGGTCTTGGAGATTTCCTATCGTTCGTTCGGCCTGCCTCCATCGTTGAACGGCAGTGCGCTCATCCACGAGTTTGGCGTCATAAGTGCTTTGCAGCTGCGATTGCTCCTTTTCCAGGTCGATCAGCTGCCGTTCCAATAGTTGTGTCTTTGCAGCCAGAGAGATTAGGCGTTCTAGCTCTTCCTCGGTTGACCGTAGTGTGTCAGTGAGGGCCTGAATATGGGCATCAGATTCGGTGACAGCATCATTGAGGCGCTCTAACCGGTCCAGGAGGTCACGGTTTGCTTTGATAGTCTGGGCGTTCTTCGCCTCGAGCTCCAGCTTCTCCTTCTCCAGCCTCTCGATAGTGTCGACCATTTGCCTGCGTTCACAAACTGAATCGGCAACGTAGGCTTCGTGGCGTATGAGGAGAGCCTAACGGGCGGATGTTAGCGGCGCTGACGCCGTGGGTGGAATATACGCACTTGACCCAGTTGTGCCGCTTTGTTCACATTGTGCTCTAGCCCTTCGAGGAGACGTCCATTGTGGGCTAGAAAGACACAGTCGGGGCTCCCACAGCAACATCGCGGCCCTGGAGTGTTGCCGGCACTGCTTGTCTCCATGGAATTAGGTGCTTGACGGCGGGGCAGGCAGCGGTAAATATATTATGGCTCTCGCCGTGCTGCCAAAAGGGAAGAATGCGAGAGGCGATGCCACGGTGTTGTCAGCACTGTTCATACTCGGCCGTGGTTGTGCGGTGTTGCGGTTGTTGAGTGTGGGCTTGGGCATCAAAGGGAGTGAGTGAGTGTTGATGTTGTGCTACTGCGCGTTCCTGACAGAACGGACTGTGAGGCTTGAGTGCGCTAAGCAGGGCTACAGGCCATCTGATCCCCGTCTGTCGCTGTTCAGTCTTCCCCACCAGACCAGCCACCGTGTTTATGAACGCGCTGGTTCCAAATTTCCCTGTTTTGTTTCAGAGGCACACACCATCTGCTCGCTGGCTCACACGTATGCCTGGCCATGTGTTCACCACTCTATCGCTCCCTGCGCCGTCTGTCACCCAAATCCCATGACTGAAGACCCCACGTCAACGGTGCTCTGTTCGGGTTGGCGTGAAAATCCTGAGATTGCTCACCCACAGCTCTAATGCGCAATCTTAGGGCCAAGTTATCCATTCCCCTATCTTTTGGCAGTAATCAACAGACTCTTCTTTCACATTTTTGTTGAAATTCACGCTGTAGAACGGCATGCGAAGCGAAGAGAGCGGTAAGACCTTGCACAACACACACTCAACAAATATCATCGCCTCGAGGCACGGTTATCTTTCGCACACTCGTCATTGGGCCCTGCGTGTCTTATTTTCACGCCAAACTTTATGCGTTTGCTAGTCGAAATTCCATATTTGGCCAACTGGCTGCAGCTCCTGCTTATGTCATTCCCAATTCGCAATTTTAAGCCCAAAGTGGACAGTGATGCTTGGCACATTACATGAGTGGGAGACCTGAGGCAGGCAGCGACAGAGTGCTTTATTTTTACATATATGGATCGAAATCAAGTAACTATATAACTTGAAGTTATATTGCAGCACCTCTTGACAGAGGCAACACTTGGTCTCATTCTTCAATTCAAGTCACATGACCATATCCTTCGCACAATCTTGAAACATCGAACCATACGACGAAGATGTCAGCCAGAAGTATTCTTACAAGTCCAAAACTACATAAAAAAATCATTTCAGATTCTCTAAAATCCCCAATATGCATCACAACGTCCATACCAATCGATTCCAAACGCACGATACTATTTCGTACCTTCCACTCATCAAGAACCTCCAAATCCTCGCAATCCTCCCCTCCAGTACCCTCGAAGAAACCCTCGGTTACCCCTGAGAATCCATCTCTGCCCTCTTTTAATGTCTTCAAAGAAGTCCGCACTGCCCACCCAGCAGTTCGCTACACCATCTACGCTGGCCTTGGATTGATGGCCACAGTCGAATCAACCTTCTGGTTCAACATCATCAAAGCAAAGTTCTTTCCTTCATCGTCTTCGGCTGAGGACAACGAGAAGTCTGAAGAGTTCTTGGCAGGCATACGTGAGGCCCTTGCAGGCTACAAAGCCACGTGGATGGGCAATTATGGGAGGTATTATGGGGGGTATATATGGGGTGTTGGAGAGAGATGATTTCTTCCTATTGAATGGCGTTTTGCACTGTTGTCATGTCTGGTGGTTCTCAAAGCTGATTACTTAGGTAAGCGTTGCTTTCCTTTAGTTACAGCCTTATACGATTCGAGTACTCCTGGAGTGGTGCATACAGCCCCATTCCCCGTCCTACCTTCCGCCGTGTACCCAGGTTTTGTAAGAATTGATGCGTTGGCGCTCCGGTGTGGCTTGCACTGTCCGTGCCCTTGCAGGTAGGGCAAGCCTTTTGTAGGGCAACATTTGCACACGTCAGCTGTGCACGTTATTATAAAGCAGTCGTCATTCCTAACTCTAGAAGATCAATCTCATCTTATATTTTCATATCTTTATATACACAGTCGCGAAACGCCCTATTCTAATATTTCACTTGACGGCAATTACAACTTCACCTCTCAAGACAGCATGTCTGCTTCCAACGCCGAAGACTTCAGCTTCCCTACTCCTTCCCACGACCCAAACCAAGGAAGCGAACTCTGCGATTATTTTAGATCGAAAATTCCTAAAATCGCAGGTATTGAGCCTGGGACGCACAAAGCGATCTCTTCACTAACCAAGTGAGACTGCGTTGCTGTTGGTCCTACAGAATATCTACGCCTCTCCTCTTGGAAGGTCCTGTCAAAAGTAAGCATAAAAATGAAATGCACCTGTGAGACATTGTTCCAAAAAAATTACCTCACGGCGATGCCAACCAACATCCGGTCCATACGTATGAGTATGTTCTTTGATTCTCGGATTATAAAATTAACTTTTGCGCAGGGCAAAGGTTGATGCTTATAGGGCATGGATAGCAATGACAGATGTTTCTGTCAACAAATTATCGCATGTCAGATTGGAGAATTTGAGTCATTGTGTTTACGGTGGTTGAAATGGTAAGTTTACCATCAGAATGAGTACCATCAGAATGGATGTCTCAGGTGTTAAAGCGCAGCTCTACTCCACTACGACAAAACAACCAAAAAGGTTCGAATAATCAACAACGTTGATTATTCGAGTAGAACAGTATATATTGTTCGAGGGCCCTCCGAGCCCCTGGCCTTGCCGGCTTGCGCGCTCGCGCAGCTGCGGCCTGCAGCCTAATATCAGGATGGATGCCTCGGAATGGATGTACGTGATATACGGACCTAACTGCTGAAGATAGCAATATGTTGACTCGTTGCCACGAACAGATTTCCGACATTCCTCTCCGACCGCCGATCCGCCATTTATGAGTGTCACATCGAATGGTCTTCAAACACAACACAATATTACTGCTGCACCTTTTCACAGTCTGGTACCCTCTATCCCCGAGCTTCAGAATCCTCCATCATACCACAACGCGAACCGCAACATCGATGTACCAGATTCCCACTCGACGAATACCTCCTTCCAAGACACATTATCAACTACTACCCAGAGCTTGCCGAAACGCCCTCGGCATGTCGTCATCGGCATGATTCTAGTCAACAGCGAAACGGGCCAGGATCAGTAGAGATGCCAGGATCTAGCCTGCTCCAACAAGACGTTCAGTCGCCTCACGGAAATCAAACGGCATTATGCTGGCAAGCATAGGATAGCAGGCAAAAAGCCGCAATTTTGGTGCCCGGTTGCGGGTTGTGATCGGAGCAAGAAAGGGGCCGGCGAGGTGTTTACAAGGAGAGATAAGATGGTTGATCATTTGTCGAGAGTGCATGCCGATGTAGTTGGTCAGGACGAGTGAGAATATTGTGTAAAACGCAAGTCCAAGTCAAAAGATGTGTTTGTGCCGCGAGAGGGAATGTATGTTAGGATGAAATTGATCCAACGTCGAGACACTGGACATAAACACCAATTAGATCTTTAGTATCTACTTATCGCAGCCATTGTCCATTTGACATGCCACTCACTTCTCTAGCTCGAGATTCTCATCCACCCCATACTCCTCCACGATCCAGGCACAATACTCCTCCCACCTCTTCATCCACTCCTTCAACCTTATAGCCCTAATCCCCTTACCCGTGCCTCCGTCTTTGATATCCTGCGTCCATTCCTTCGCATTATAGTCTTTTAGGCTGGCCCACCTCACGCTGTTCTCTGCTAGACTACCAAGACCCTCAAGCCCCAGGTTCTCCCAGCCTTGTAGCGCCTGCCAAAAATCGTGCGACATGCCTGATACGCCTTGACCAAGAATAGTAGGGTCGTCATTACACAGCGAGCACGGAACGCCACGCGCCAAAAGCGCAGGAAGAGGATTCGCCATGATGGAACTGCACAGCCTCAACACTTCGTTTGAAACTGGGCAACTCTCGACCAGGATCTTCTTCTCCTTGACCATATCAATCAGCAGCGGGTGTTTGTACAGACTGAATCCATGGCCGATACGTCGGGTGCCGAGCAAGATGGCGTCGAAGAGGTTTTTGTCGACCGAGTCGCCGTCGCCAAGCGTTTCGCCAGCGTGGAAGAAGAAGGGAATGTCGACGCCTGATTCTGCGCAGGCTTTGCGGAACCAAAAGAGCTCTGGGATGAGGTCGGCTAGCGGGCGACCGAGGTCTTCCTGGCCTACTAGATCGTAGCCGGCGATAAGGGAGGGGAATTCGAGCTTCATGTCGATGCACTGTTTCATGCCTGGAAAGTGTTAGTATAGAGAAATAGCTGCAGGTGAGCCTCAACCAATGATACGAGAATATTGGTACTATTACGGTGATGAGTAAGTGAGAGAAACCTACTTTCAACAACTTGCTTCTTGTTAGACTTTCGAACCGTGGTCCAGATCATTCTGGCACCCCAGAACTCCCTTCCTTCTTCACTCTTTTTGAAGTCCTCAATCTCATCCTTCATATGTGAGAGCATGTTGAAATAGTCATCGTCCCAGTTTTCCTTTCCTATACTTCTGTACGGGGTATAGAACGCAGAACGCATGTCAACATAGTATACGCCATCATCCAGCAACTGCTTACACATCCTGCGCACGAATTTGCGGAAGATGGGTTCATAGTAGATTAGTGAACCAAGGATGGGGAAACATGAAATGAATTTGCGCCATATTTCGTTAGGGCCTTCATGATGGGAGAGATGTTCTGATGCAGTGATGGTGACGCGACTGTGGATCCACTCAATGAAGCCAGTTTTGCCACCACTTGGGAAACTGGATGCAGCCGTATCAAGGGGAATTGGGGTATTGGCAGTATATTCCTCAGTCCAAACAGAGAGAGAATCTTTCGCAACTTTCGAGTATGTAAAAGAGAAACCAGTCTTTCGCAGTTGATGTTCTGTAATGATTGGTCCACTAGAGATTATACACATACCTTCGGTGTTGAATGCTTCTTCTAGTGCCCAGTCG
The DNA here is from genome assembly GCA_028456385.1 of Ophiosphaerella korrae. Taxonomy (NCBI): domain Eukaryota; kingdom Fungi; phylum Ascomycota; class Dothideomycetes; order Pleosporales; family Phaeosphaeriaceae; genus Ophiosphaerella; species Ophiosphaerella korrae. Next base: position 39,460 of record JALNQF010000241.1, on the reverse strand, counting down.
AGGTCCACCATGGCTTCTAAATGACAGTGCAGTAACGCGCCCTTGGGCATTTTCTTGATAATCTGCCACAGCTTGCTTTTTTCCATGCGATCCTTGGCCAGTGAGAACATCATGCCCGGAAACACATCAACATGGTCGGTAAGTAGACTATCTTCATATTCTTTAGTCCACAGCGTCTGCTGCTCTTGGAACCTGATTTGGGAGACTATGGCACACGCTTCCTGTGCCATTGGCGAAAGATTTTGCCGGAAAAGGTGGTCTGAGTGTGGTCAGGCGAAATACAACGGGCCAGAAAGATCACTTTGGGTTCACCAACCACTTCGTTGTTTCTTCTCCTGCGCGACTAATGCATCTCTTCCCGAATGGTATTTTTGGATGAGTGGGTCGGAATGGCTAGGGACACCTTCAGCGTGCGCCCATGCCTCAACATCTTCAGTACTTTGTGCTGCCATCTTTATCGGAATCATATAGCTAACAGGTGCAGATGAAGAAATTTACGTGTTAGGCAGCAAAGGTTGGCTTCGGTGACCCCCGAGACTTTCCTTCCTAAAAGATACTAGTGCAGGCTGACGTAATGCAGCCTTCGGTCCACGGCTCAGAGCTGATGGCGACAGAACTTGCGTTTCTAAACAAATAAACTTCCATTGCGGACTTTCTTAGTAGTTGTCCGACAAGAAGTATGGCTGCCGCATTTCCACTGTTTCGTTGGGTCAGTTGCTCAGTCTTGCCCTCTTCCTGATGCCTGCCTTATCGATTGGTTAACAAGGTGGTCTAGCGGGGTGATCAGTCGCGTGGGGACGTGGCGGCCTGGTGCGCGCTATGGCATCACGCATCATCTGCGTTGTGCCCATGCCAACCTAACGGCCACTCTGCCTTTACTCTAAGATTTTCCCGTGACCTGCCTACGTACAACAAGACGCTGTCTCTTGCCACACTCTCCGTGAAGTGCTGCATCGCAAACGCTTGAAGCACGTTTAGCTGCTCTTATTCGAACCACGGTTCAGAAACGACCAACCCTCTGCACTAAGTGGCTGTATCCGTTCCAGAGAGTGAATCGTGCGCTTCAAGCCCGAAACCTACCTAGGACTGTGCGTCCAACAATATCACCTATGGAGCCATTATCGATCCAGCGGTAGGGGCTTGATCTACCATCTACACAGCCAAAGGAACAGTCAGAAGAACACAAGCCTCAACAATCGCCATGGCCTTCCTCTCGGCCCTCTCGAGCTCCATCGGCAAGAAGCTTCTTCTTTACGGGCTACGGCATATTGACATACTCGACAAAGACCCGGCCGATTTTGTGAGCGTAGACGTTGGGAAGAGGACCACGCTCGAGGTCCGGGATGTCGGGCTTCACGTAAAGGTGTGTATAGATCAAAGCTATTGAACCGGGATGCCATACTGATGTCACGTGTTTAGAAACTCGTAGCACTATTACACTTGAAATTGCCCCCAGAGATCCATTTGTCCAGAGCACGGGCCTCCCTACTCCGAGTAACCTTTGTCCTCGACTTCGGCGTACCCCAGATTTCGATAGAGGTGGACGGTATACAGCTGCAGGCTATATTGATAGATAACGAAGAGGGGACGGGTCAGCCAGCTACAAATTCGCGATCATCGCCGCGGTCTCGCTCCTCGCCGCGGCGGCGGCTATCGTCCCCTCTTTCTCGAGACCATCTCGGTGACACCTCGGATGACGACGAACATGTTCCGACAGTGGATGAGCTTGCAAACTCATTCATCAGAGCCGAACCTGCTGAGGAAATACGGGAACTTGAGCAAGAATTGGAATCAAGATCAGAGTATCTTCAAGATTCCATAACCTCAAACGACGATGGATTTGATGAGGCTTCGGCAGGTATGGGAGCGCCTCTTGCCCTTCCAGCCTACCTGCGAAATATGCTCAATACTGCCCTTGACCGGCTTAGCATTGTCGTTAACAACATCGAGGTTGAGATGGAGGACCATTTCTCGCCTGATACACCTGATATATCAAGCTCAGCTCAGGCATCACCTGCATCGCTGAACTTCCACGTAGACCGCATCGCTATTGACTCTGTTACATCTCAGGATCCTCGGGTAGAAATAGGATCTGCAGGACCTTCACAAGACTTAAACTCAAATTCTGGAAAGAGGAGGATGCGGATCGAGAATATATGTGCCCGTTTGATATCAGATGCCGATAATTTCGTTTCTATGTCGAGGATATCACACCCACCTTCGCCAACAGTTACTAGATCTGAATTGTCCATGAGCCACAAAGAACCCAATGAGCCATCATCGAGTCATTTTTCTACGCAATCAGAGCAACCTGCTGATTCTACACCTACATCTGAACCTGAGCATAACCTAGAGGCGCAAGCTGAACTCGAACCTGAGCCGCTCTTGGAAGACGAGGTCGCTACCGGAATGATGAACTCAATAACAGCATCAACTCACGAAGCCAGCATTGAAGCAGTCGAGGAATCCAGCGTAGCCACAGTAGCATCAATTCCAGAGCAACCTATCCTTACCTCATCAATACATACTGTAGATGAGGATCGATTCGCGGACGCTTCCTCTGATGACGGTCTAAATGAAGCCTACGAGGGTGGCTCACCCCCTCCGTCTCATCAATCTCTACCCATCCAGGATCTCGGGGGAAGCAGCATCCTCTACGATGATGACGGCGTACTTGAATATGCTCTGCAGAATAACATGCTCAATTCCAGGTTTGATGATGTATTAGATCAGGATGAGATGGACACCCGGGAGCCGGATAATGCTAGTCACATTCAAGACAGCCAAATCTCGGTGCCTGAAAGCGAATCGTCTATGTCGGGTCTCCCCACTGTATCTGCGCTTGGGAGATCGTTTCACCCCCCGAGTGCAGTCGCTTCGCAATCTGCTTCAATGACATCAGAGCACCTCGAGCCCCCGACTGACAATCTGGTAGCCGCACAGCACCATGCGACGGAAGAGCCTCCCGTTTCGAATAGTGGCACTCTTTCATCGCCTCAATCCTCTCCCCAAGCAAGCCAAGATCTTGCAGAGTCGCAATTGTTCACTCACGATGAAGCAGAAAGCATGTACATGAGTGCTATAAGCGGGACTGCCTCAACACACCAACAACATATCCCTGGGGGTTGGGATTCATTGTCGACATCAAGCAAGAGCACTAGTTCAGATACCCCTAGTTCGGTACCTGAGGACATGATCACCGGTAGCATACTCGCACCGCTTCCTGAAGTTGACGATGGCTGTGAGACTCCGCGTCCTGGCAGCCCCCAAAATGCGGCTTCTTCGCTTCATTATGACCGAGCTCAGACGCCGATTGCGCATGCTATCATCCGGAAGCAAGCAAAACTCTTCCTTACAATCGATGAGATCACTGTTTGGTTTCCTCTTGGATTAGAAAACGAAGATGGGAATGACCAAACGCTTGACTCAAACATTGCTAATTCAAGTATGGACTTTAAGCCACCCAACCTCGGAGAAGATTCAATCTTTGCCGAAATGCCAGGGTCGTTTTCGAACTATGCCCATTCATCTACGCACAGGCGAAAGCCACCAATGCCATCAATAGAAGCTTCAGCACAAAGGCGTCCTGCAGCGAAGGGTGTTCAAGCTGGGCCAGCGGCCGAACAACAAAAGCAGAAGCGCACATCTTCTACTTCCATCGGCATCGAAGTTGGCTCAATGGCATGGCACTTGGATATATCCACCGGTCGCATCATGTACGGAATGCTCAATCGAGTACTAGCTGCCCTTGGTGGCGGCCCTGACACGCCTGAGCCAGCCAAGGTATCGAAGGAGGCATCCAGCAATCTCAGTGTTTCTGTCAAACGTGTTGGCATATCATGGCTAGAAAACGTCATGGCTGAGTCACTTCTGACTGGTGAAACACCTGGTCGGACACTAGCTCTCAGTCCGCATGATGCCATTGTGAGAATTACCTGCGAGACAATTCAGATGAGTAGCCAATTTCGACCACATGAATCGAGGGCAAAGCTACAAGTCGGTAGATTTGTTTTGGCCTCTTTGGATCAAGATATCATCTCTTTCCAATCTCCAAGGCCAAGCTCTAGACGGACGGGTAGTGTCTTGCCAGAGCAGCTGAAAAATGACGTCGAAATTGACTTTGAGCAAGGGAAGGACAAACGTATCGCAGTTGTCACTCGCCCTGTGCAAGTCCTGCTTGATGTACAGAAGCTTGACGATACGCTCAGCTCCTTTGGTGGATTTAGCGGAGTCCTTGAGCTGAGCAGTTCTATCAGTTCTGCCAATACGATTAACAGCCCAGTACTCACACCTGAGCGACCTCGGCCACGCGGCGTACATTTTGGAGATAGTCCATTACCTGCCCCACAAGCAGTTGTGGTCTCTAGTGCACCGAAGATTCAGGTACAATTTGGGGAAGTAGCATTCACTCTCAAAGGTCGAACTTGTGCAGTGAACCTTAATACCACGTCGGTTCGGATAGCGATGCGAGAAAGCAATTTACGCCTGAAAGTTTCGCAAGTTCAAGTTTCAGGCCCCTACGTGGATGGGGCTCAAGCAGGTGCACCTTTGTTGGTAAATATTCGTGGCACTACAGTCAACTTCCTCTATGCTCCGGAAGAAACAGACCTCGGCCGACTTATATCCATGATCACACCAAGCAAAGATCCCTACGAAAATGACGAGGACATCCTCATTGATACGTTACTACGCCAACGTCGGAAAGGCTCAGTCCTTCGCGTCGAAGTTGGCAATGTCGAGCTCCGAATTGATGACATTGAGCAAATGAAGATATTCGAAGCATTAGGGACAGAGTTGGCGCGGCTGTCCAAAGTCACGAAGTACCTTCCGGATGATGACCGGCCAGGGCTGCTTACCCTCGCGTCTGTGCAACAACTTGACGCAAGTGTAGCCGTCAACGAACAACTTGGAGGTATCTTCTTGTCTTTGGAGAGTGCTTCTATAGCTCATGTTGGAGTTCCTGCCTTACTAGCAGCTGAGGTCGGAAAGGCAACAGTCAGTCGAGACGATGAGATACTGATCCACGAAGTGATCAATTTGCGACCTCAAGATCAGTTACCGGCCGTCATGTTGAGAATGGTCGAAGACGAGATGGAACCAGTGGTCAAAGCGAAATTTTTCAATATATGTGCTGAGTACCGTGTATCAACTATCATGGCAGCGCTAGGAATATCTGAGGATGGTACGGTTGATGACATTGCCCTCGGTCTTGCAACAAGTGTTGCCACCATAACGGCAGCATCCTCACCCAACACGCTTAGTCGACAATCCTCGCTAGTTAGTGCACCAACAGCACCCACAGCCAAACCGCTACAGATTGACTTGCTCTTAAGGAACTGCGCCATCGGTCTGAATCCTCGAAAAATTCCATCAAAGGGCCTATTCGTCCTGACCGAGGCTCATGTTACGGGCAAGCAAGCTAAGAACAACTATTCGGTTACAATAGAGCTCCGTAAAGCTTCGATGCATGCTATTGACGACATAGCCCGTATTGATGAAGAGCGTGAGCCGCCCCCGCCCACTGGCGCTGCTATGGCAAATCGTCACCTATTTGAGCTTCGAGAGATGGGCTTTGTTTCCCTAAGTTCCATATCTGCAGCCAAGGTTCTGATAAGTATTGTCGGGGATGGTAAAGATCAGCCACAATTAGTCGACGTGGAGTTCAAGAACGAATTGTTCGTTCTAGAGTCATGTGCTGATTCAACACAAACTCTAAGTGCGATTCTGAATGGCCTCCAACCACCTACGCCCCCATCGACAGCGGAGAGATATCGGACTGTCGTACCACTGCAGCAAATGATGGAATCTTTCACTGGAGAACCCGTGCGCGCACCAGAGGGAAGCGATGTCGATGACTTTATGAATAATGCGGATCTTATTGAAGATGAACTGCCCACAAATCTCGAATTTGTTGGGAGCATGTACAACTCACAATCTCTACCTACCGATGAAGAGATGGGAGACAGTCTGCTCGGTGAAGACGACCTCGGTGCCCTTGCTACTCCTCCCCTCGTAAGACAACGAGGCGAACGTGGGCTTTTGGAAAGTTTTCAAGAAAAATACGAGATCACAGAAGGGGAGCATAGCTTTGACTTCGATGATGAGAAATATTTCCAAGATTCAGACGAGGAGCAAGGCAAGGCTCGCAAGTGGGATTCGGCAAAGAACCAGTATCATCTATCGAATGAGTTTAAACAACCCGAAGCACCGTTGAAAGTTCGTGTGCGAGATGTGAATATCATCTGGAATTTATTTGACGGCTACGACTGGCCACGAACGCGGACCATAATTAGCCAAGCTGTCGAGGATGTTGAAGCTCGTGCTGAGGAGCGCCGACGACAGGCTCGAGACGACGAAGATGATGACTTTGTCGAAGAAGACTTCCTATTCAATTCCGTTTGGATTGGTGTACCGGTCAAGGACGAGAAAGGTGCTCTGGCGCGTCGTATCAACCATGATATTGACGATCTCGTCAGCGAGACTGGTAGTTACGCTACATCAACAGCAACACGCTCGACTGGCGCGACGGCTCGTCCGCGAAGCGCAAATAAGTCGCGCCGTCGACTCAAGCTTGAACGAAGCAAGCACAAAAAGGTGGCTTTCTCGCTGATGGGTGTTGCCGTTGATCTTGTCGTCTTCCCACCAAACAGCGGCGAAACCGTCAACTCGATAGACGTTCGTGTACGAGACTTTGAGATCTTCGACCACGTGCCTACATCAACTTGGAAGAAATTCGTCACCTGCCTGATCGAACCAAGCGCGCGACAAATGAATAAGCCAATGATCAACCTTGATATTGTGACGGTGAAGCCGGTCACTGATCTTGCTGCGTCAGAACTCGTGATCAAGGTTACGGTTCTCCCTCTCCGCCTGCATGTCGATCAGGATGCCCTTGACTTCATTACTCGTTTCTTCGAGTTTAAAGACGAATCGGTCCCCAGTAGCGCTTCTACTAGTGAGCAGCCTTTCATCCAACGCCTGGAAGTCAAGGCCGTAACACTCAAGCTGGACTACAAGCCAAAGCGTGTCGATTATCGCGGTCTGCGTTCTGGCCACACAACTGAGTTCATGAACTTCCTCATCCTCGATGGCTCCGACATCGTCCTCCGCCACGCAATCGTATACGGCATCACCTCCTTTGACAAATTGCATAAGACGCTCAACGATGTCTGGGCCCCCGACGTCAAACGCAACCAACTCCCGGGTGTTCTCTCCGGCCTAGCAGTTGTCCGCCCCCTCGTCAACGTCGGCTCTGGCATGCGCGACCTCGTCGTCGTCCCCATGCGCGAATACCAACGCGACGGCCGCATCGTCCGCAGCCTCCAAAAAGGCGTCTACGCCTTCGCCAAAAACACCACCTCAGAAGTTGCGCGCCTAGGCGCCAAAGTCGCCATCGGCACACAGAACCTCCTCGAAGGCGCAGAAGCCTTCCTCGCGCCCCAATCCGCATCCCCCTCTCGCACCGACTGGGACCCCGATGACTCCGACTCTGCCCCAGACGAAACGCGTGCCGTCTCCCACTACGCGAACCAGCCCATCGGTGTGCGCGCGGGCCTGCGCTCTGCCGCCCGCCACCTCGAGCGCGACTTGCTCACCGCGCGCGACGCCGTCATTGCTATTCCTGCCGAGGTCATGGAAGAAGGTAGCGGCGTTGGCATGGCCAAGGCGCTCGCCCGCCATGCGCCGACTGTTGTTCTACGGCCTGCGCTTGGCGCGACAAAGGCGTTGAGTAATGCGTTGTTGGGCGTAGGCAATGCGTTGGATGAGACGAGTCGCCGCAAGATTGAAGATGTAAGTTTGTTTTTGTGCATTTTTGTACCCTTCGCGTTACGAATGTGGCTGACAGTTTGTGGCAGAAATACAAATCGTACTAAGTCGACGGACAAGTGGGCTATATTTTCTTTCCTTTCCTTTTTTTTTTTCCTTTTCACGGAGATTGTTTGCATAGCGATGGTGGTGTTGGGGTCGCGTTGCGCTGTCCCGTGTGTTTGGTTTGGGCACGGGGTCAGCGTTTGGGGTTGTTTATTTGTTTTGTAGTGAGGGTGAGAATGAGAATAAGATAGGGTTTAGCGTTAGTTGAATTTGAAGGCGTATTTTGATAACAGGTGTAAAATTGATTATCTTATTGTAATTTGTGTGTGGTGCAAGATCTATGGTGTGTGCTGTTCAATACTCCTATGGGTAGGGTTGGCTGAGTGCTCTTCGTGCGCCTGAAGTCATCAAATATATCCAGCTATTCCTCATAACCTTTTTACCGCATGCTTCATGCATCCGTATTCATCGTACAACGCCCAAAGCATCTTTCTTGAATTCCAAGCAGTTTGTATTTCCCATCGGTCAAGATCGATTTCAATTCCCAATCAAGCCGCTTATTCAACTATCACCGAAACCTTCCTCTTCCTCTTCGGTCGCTCCGGGCCATCCTCGATAATTTTTGTGTGCCGTCGAATCTCGTCGTCGTTATCGCTCAGATCAATGACAGATGCACGTTTCTTTTTAGAGCCTGAACTCTCGCCTGTGCTTGACGAGCCAGCGACACTTTTGCTCATGCTGGTATCCCTTGTCGCAAATGTTCGATGCGGAAGGGATGTCCCAGGCGCCATGAAGCCGCGAAGCCCTCTGCTACCCAAGGCACCCGATGAAAAGGTCGAGGGTTGAGACTTTGTTTTAGCGGGCTTACTACCACTCTCAATAAGTTTGATGTTCCTCCGCAGCTCGCGGATGTCACGCGTTTGGTCGTACTTGGTGGTTTCAATGCCGTTGATGGTATGTAGATCTAGTGCATCTGCTCGGTGATCGGCCCAGTACCAAGCGCCATCAGCTTCTCGAGTGATACGCTGGTCATGTTGACGGGCAAATTCTCGAGCTTCTAACAGGCCTTCTTTCCCATAATCTAGAGCCAGTGGAGATTCGGGCTCAAAACCAAGAAAGAAGGACAAAGCCTCCTTTTCATGAAGGCGGCCCAGAATTCGGGTGAAAGGAACGGCCAGCTCCTTAGTAGCAGGATGAAGGCGATACCATTCTCCATATCCTTGTGCTACCTTTGGGGTATCGTTATTGTCAGAGAGATATCGTTTGTCTATTCGTAAAGGATTGCATGTGTATGATGTGCCGTAGATCCAGACTTGACTATTATACGGCCGACCCTCGTCGTAGTCATTGTTTGAAGCAATGTCTAAATTCGATAGTTTTAGGCGGATAGACTTGATTACTAAGATATCCTCGCATTTATCCTGCTCACGTTTTGGTGATAATCGGACAGTATCACCAACGGTAAGCATCTCAGGGCCTATATGGATTCCATGGCAATAGATGCTAGCGTTTGGCCAAGTACCTCGGAAATGGTGCTTCCCTACTAATGCCAGCGTAGAGCAGACGGTCAAGGTATTAATTATTGTTGGGTGCCACGCGGCTTGAGGAACGCCATGTAGGAATTCCTTCCATAGTACAAAGGGGCGAGTCTGATAGAGTGAAACATACTTGTGTCGCTTTGAAAGTGATTTATCCGTATCGTTCGGGTTAGGAAGAGGCTCAACCCGAATCCCAGAATATATAACATTTTTGTTGTCATCATTGCAAAGGACATCGGCGATGGTAGTTTGATCAGATAATGCCTCTCCCACTAAGCCAGCTTCCCATAAAGGTGCTCCCAGGGAGTGTTTAGTGCCTTGGTCGTATAGTTCATACTCATCAGTTATCTCGTTGCAAACCAATTTGACGTTGTGAGGAACATGGCGAACGTATAAAACAAGGTCCCCAATTCTAGGAACCCACTGCTCGTCGCGTTTCAGTGTCTCAAGTAAGCCTAAGAGATTATGCTGCTCAGCCCGCCAATCCGGGCTTAGAGGCTCCTCAATCTTCTCGTCAATAGTGCCGTGACGTTTCAGTTTGTCAATTAAGTTTCGGTAGACGTCAGGCGTTCCCTCCTCATCTACATGGCTCGAGTCCATGCCAGTGCCAAGCATCTTTGGCCTACCTTTGTGTTGTACAGTCGACGTAGTTAGACGATGAGACACATCTGGCACTAATGCTTGATAGTGAGGCATATGTGAAGGCCGAGGTGAAAATGACAGTGTGGAAGATGCTGTATTTGTACTATGCCGATGGCTGCCACCACTGGAGAGCTTATTCGGGAGGATACCAGCGCCACCGCCAGTGCAGACAGTGCAAGTGCAGCCAATGTTGCTGCCATCGTTTTCCATAAGAAACTTAAAATGGGGATAAAAGCGATTAGGCGAGTCAAAAGGCCGTCTCTGCGGATGACCATACAGATACTTGTCTAAATGCTTAGCGTTTGAAGGTCGCGGTCGCTGCCACATAGTGTAGCCCAAGGGCAGAGATTGGAGCACATAGTCAACGCCAGGCCTTGCTTCACCACGCTCCTCCATCCACTGTTGTCCAAGCTTCTCGAGATAGAGAGTTGGTGGATTGACTTGCGTCTTCGTGCCTGGACCTGGGACATGACTCGCATCTCCGTCAGAACCAGGCCTGAGTGGGACAACGACGACGGATCTCGGCCGCATGATGGCGCTGGACGGCGGCTTGATAAGGTAAGTTGCAGGTGCCGAGCTGCAAACGTGGTGATAGCGTGGTGCTCGTAACAAGGGGATTGCCAGTAGTTTTGGTAGTGTTGCGTAACTTGTGTTATGAAGGCAGGACGAGCCGAAGGGAAATCACATGTGAATCTGGCATGGAGAGTGAGAACGCAGGCGCGTTGGTGAGGCAAAAGTGTGGCGTGAAAACAGATGAAATTACGCGCAGCACGCGGATAGACATGTCCTAGGCATTTTTTCGAATACCTACGTAGTATAATAGAATCCAAGCAACCATCAGGTGTGGCCGTGAGGGAGTCTCGGCTCTTGTGAGTCTTGCCGCGGCGCGCTACATAGGTGATAGTGCTGTGCACGATAGTAGACTACAGCGTTAGGTAGCGCTTGCGGGTGTCGAAAGTCAGAGGTCGGGGCTTGGCAAGGACGGGGCTCCGATAGGCACGAAGATTCTTCGAACCCGGCCCCACAGGCACAAGCACAGTTGGCTGCAGGAGCCGCCCCTGAATGTCGAAACCACAAAAACAAAATAAACTTCTACACCTCTGTCCTTGCTGCGCAGCACCTACATAGAATCACCTCAACCAGAAGACAGCTATACAGCTATCTTCAAGACACGTTTTTGTTGCATATCTTCTAATCACCTACGGTGGGCTTCGAGTCGTGCTGCAACCCTCGCGCTGCAACCCACGTGCCGTTTATACGCCTTCTACCGGCCACAATAGCCTTCCATGACTCGGTCCGACCTACTTGCTCTTCTCCATCACCCCATCCCAAGCATTGACCACTACGCATTGGGTGGCTGGCTAAGCTTGTTCTGTCCTTTTGCTGTGTTTAGTGCGTGGTGGGCGCTTACGCCATGTGCTCGTGTCCTTATACGGACACACGCCATTCTCGCTTGGGATGAGGCATGTTGCGGCAGTAGATCACGCCTCCTTCTACCGTTACGAGAGACTGCCTGACCTGTCGCCCATGGCCCATCCTTGAAGGCACAACCACGCTCTTTACATGCTGTCCCTTTCCCGGGGCCTTCTCGAACTTCTCCAAGGGGTTCTCCTAGGGGTTCTCTGACCACCATCCAGGGAATGGGAGCAAATCGAACGTGCCATCCCGAGTATTGCCAGTCCCAACACCAATCCCAGTCCTAACGCCATCCCCCGCGGACGTGATCAGCATCATGGGTTTTTTTCGCTCCAGGCCTTCGAACGCACACGAGGCTCTCGATGGCGAACGCCCTGCCAAACGCATCTCTACACCTGCCGGCCAACGCCTATCACTCATTGTCGAATCAACCCAGTCCCTACGCACAAAGTCGACCCCCGCAGCCAAGATCAATGTCACCACCACGAGCACATACTGCAATGACCCATCCCATCAGCACATCGATCCCGTCCTACACGGACACAGGAACCACAAGAAGCCAGGCGTCGTGTCCGTCTTGACTGGTGGCAGACTAGACACCCCCCGCGAGAGCAGCGAGGAAGCACAACCCACGCCCAATGGCAGCCACATGAGTGTCAGTGTATGGAGTGACAGGGATGGAGAGAAGTTCGGAAAGCTACGACGTGGTAAGCACGGAGGCCGATGGTCTAAGAAGCGAATTGCTATCATCTTAGCTGTTTTGCTCGCATTCATCATCGCATTGGCTGTCGGCCTAGCTATAGGATTGCGAAAGAAGTCTACAAACGGGTAAGCTCTTTCTGTGTCGTTGTTTCCAAACGCCTCATCCTAACTATCCACGCAGCAGCTCATCGGCTTCACCTGGGGCTGGCAACTCCCAAAGTTCCCATCCCGGAGACAATAGGCCCACTTCCAGTACTGATGATAAACCGCCTGCACCCACCTCTTCCCTAACACCATCTACTCCACCTCCTGGGTTCCCTGTCGGCTCCTATTCCTTTGTGACCTTCCTCGATACCGCGCAGACAGGCTGTACCGCCAATTCCGCCACATGGGCATGCCCTCCAAACACAGATTACTATTCCGACCCTCAAAAAGCATTAACCATTCTTAACTGGGAGATTAGCGGCTCTGCAGGATCGTACAAAATATCGTCAAAAGGACAAGACGTAGTTTTTGGCACAATGTTTCAGAACGAGAAGTTGGAGCTGCTAGACAGTGGAAAGGACACAGAACGATACCGCTTCTCTATCAGCCGGTCAAAATCAGTGAACATGACGGGAAGTCTTGGCGATCAGAAAGGCGCCTTTCAGTGCTCCTATGGCCAGACGAATATACAAGGGACTTTGTACACCAAGATGTCGCGAACCTATCCCAAAGATACTATTGCGGTAGGGAACACTGAGAACCCTACATGGCCATATGGTAAGTCGATTTCCGTATTCAGAGCCAAGAAGACTGAGCTGACATGATGTGTAGCGATACGTGTTGAGCAGAGCGCAGCTGGCGGTGAGAACGTCCCTTCGTGCAAAAGGACATCGGGCGAGCAAGTTAATAACGGGCTGAATGCAAAAGATGCGGGCACTCTATGTTCCTGCTTGTACAAAAACTGGACTCCAGCGAAATGATCATCTTCTTTTACAAATTACTTTCTTTCCCCCACCCATACTGTGTTTGATTCTATACATTTAGCGAGGAGTTCACGGATAGATACTCTTGAACGGTTTCTTCGATAAGTAAGCGTAACAGGCTATTTACGGCTGTCATAATGTTAACTATAATTGAAGTAAATGCGCAGATTGCGCCTTGTTTGCCAAGGATAGTGTCACCTGCATCAGCAAACTTGCTGGTTCTTCGGTCCTACGCGCTCTTTTAAGTTCTACAGACAGGGTGAGCAGTTTCTAAGCTGTCTTTGATTGTGCGCAGTTCTTTGACGCACTTTGTTTCCCAAGCCACAGTATCCGAACAGGGCAAAGCGCGACATGAACAAAGCAGCGGCGTGTAGCAAACAAATCCACAAGACAGCGCATTTCCGCTTCAGAAATGTCAGCATCCGCGATCTTTCTTGTTTCTTGATTCTCTGCTACCAACGTACATTCACTATATCATCCCTCAGATTCCTGTTCGACTCATCTCGCAGCAATCATGGCTGATTGGCTTAAAGGCAAACTAGGCTTGTCCCCCAAAACTTCACAAGAGTCTTTCCCCGAAATGCGCGGAACAAAACGTAAGGCCGAAGATGATGGCAGAGTTCTCACCAAGTCGCAAAAATGTGCCGACAATTCGTGGTGGTTGACATCATGTGATGACGCGGGTGCGCAGGACGAGGACGGAGTCGACTACTTTGGGGACTTGATGAAGACCCATGACCCCGAGGATTTGGAATACTTTTTTCAGTGGGACGATAACTGGCCACAACTCAAACTTAGGCTAGCAGCGGAGAAGGCGAGGAGGGCAGCGGAATGGGCTCATGAAGAAATTTCCCTTTCAAAGGACAGCGTCGCTAACGGAAGTGGTCACCAGCCACAGAGAAGACGCGACACTCCAAGGTCGCTGAATATACGAAAGGAGGAAAATAACACTTTTCATGCTACCGGCAATCTCACGGAAACCCAGCGGACTTTGTTGGAGCGCGTGCAGGAGCCAGAGTACTCCGTTCGCGACATCGAGATCCGTGATGGCTTGTGGCAATTGATGGATCAATTAGAGCAACTCACCAAGACATTCTTTGCTTTTGAAGCAAATAATGCTGTCCTTACAGAAGACTTTTTCAGGCAGTTCAGTCCAGAAACTGTTAAGATAATCGGCTATCTAGCCTCGGGAGGCCCAGGAGGCGTGAAAGGCTGGCACGATCTTTTTCTCGATGGCCCAAAGCGACAGGCCCTTGTTTGCGCTATCATTAGCAACGTCCTCGTCGAGCAGGTGTTCCAACACATGTTTTTCGGAGGAACGGAGGAACGCATCAAAACCCTGACCAAACTCCAAGAACGATACTGTGACGATGACGGTAAATACACTTCAATTCCAGAATTTTCGACCAGTAAGTTAACAACGCATAGGCTTTGATCGTAACACCCTCTATGCTACCCACGTCCGCGATATCCTCGAGAACTCCAGCAAATATTCTCTCCCAGTCAACTTCGCCAACCACACTAACCACATCGTCGGCGCAATTTGGACACACGTCAAGCCCATCTACAAGTTGCGCTACTACACCTCTCCCAAAGACACGACCCTCGTCGACACCCTCATCGCCACCCTCCACAAACTCGTCACCCACGCCGGCATCCTCAGCCTCAGCATGCGCATGGACCCCCACACCGTCTACTTCTTCGACCCCATTTTCAAAGAAGAACACTTCAAATCCCGCTATATGGACTGCATCAACCAGTCCCAAATGCAGCAAATCCACCCGCGCGCCCTCGCCCACAACGCCCACCTCACCCCAACCGAATCCTCGCGCCGCGCCCGCCTCTCTGCGCAAGAAGCCCAGCGCGCACAGGACGACGACCCGCTGATCCAAATCGCTATCATGCCAGGCCTCACGGCGTATCGGCGCGGCGGCTGGGAGACGGCTGGCAGCAGCGCGTTAGGGTCTCCGACGTTTGAAAGCAGTCGGTATGCGATAAGGGGGTTTCGGGCGCGCGCGTTGAGTGCAGGGTGGGTGTTTTGTCGGTGGGGGAGGAAGAGGGGCGGAGGTGAGGCGGATGATTCGATTAAGCATGGGGTTGCGTGGGTGGAGCCTGGGTTTGTGGAGTTTGAGGATGTTGGAGGAGTGCGGGAGGGTGGGGGTCTTGCGCGGAGTTCTTTGGGGAGGATGAGGCGCAGGGGGAGCTGAATGAGGAGTATGATGAGTAGGTTTTCTTTGGATGCGATGTTGTGTCGTTTCGTTGAATAGAGGGAGTGTTCATTAATTTACGCCTACGTCATTACTATATTGGAACTAGAATTATGTTTCTGGCCTTTTGCTTTAACTGGGAGCTTTTGTAACAAAGGAAATGAGTCCTATATTTTGTGTAGTTTGCGCCTCTAGCCTAGACTTCTCATACTCCTTGGTCCACATCTTTGGCTTTGAGTAGCCTCCAGTTAGTACATAATAAATGTTACATAATTGTAACGAGAATCTAATAATAGAGAGTATTTGGCCTGATTTTTGCTTGCACATTCTTCGATTGTCAGCATCCGAAGAAGGCTGAAGCCACCAATATATTCTATCATCATTTCACTCTCTAAATCGCCAAGCTGACTTGGCCACCACTTACTTGGTAGTGACTGCACTAACAATCCTGCAAAACATGAGCCTATAAATACTCTCTCATTCATTGTTTCTTTTAGTCTTGAATTTTTTTTCGCAGACTCATGAGATTAACTGCGGTTTTGCTTGTGTTGCATTATCACCACTCATATAATCAGTGCCGCCCTCTTCGTTTGTAGCCCGAGCTGTGCCTAATGTACGCCCTCTTTTTTTTTGCATCTGTGCATAATGCGCGCCCTGCTCTTGGCGAAATACATCTCTCAGCCGGATTCTCAAAATGTTCACGATCGCCATTGCATCATTTGGTTCACTTGCAGTCTTCGCTTACATTCCCTTGCTACCTTGGGGGTATTCACTAGGTGCTCTCGATGCCCATCTCATTAACATCCACATACGTTTGATAGACTAACATGACAAGCCTACATTATTTGCACTAAGACACAAATACAGCCTTCGTTCCGCTTGTCACTACAGTCGAGGGAAATCTCGCTCCACCCCAGCTCAGCAGACTAGTTCCTCTTTCAGAAACAAGTGAATGACAGGCTAGCCTTAAACAGTGTGGCCTTTGAGTTTGATTTCGTGAGAAGCACCAAGGAACAACACAGATGCATCAAGGAGCTTCTTACAGCCATTACAAAAGCCAGGTCTGATCGTGATATATCCATTATCTACCTTGTGGCACTTTGAAAACTCCATCGCAGTGTATAGGACCTTAAACACTCAAAGGACACGCCTTACTCGAGGCCGAACTTTAGAGACTAGGGAACGCGGGTCCAGTTCGCAAAGAGATCGAAACTACCATCATCAAGCGCATCCAACTGTAGTGAAGGAGAAGCCTGGAATTCTACCCTCGGGCAACTAGCTACACTTCATATCGACTTTGGGATTCCCAATCGCTGTGATTGACTACTTTTCTGATTTCTACAGGCCTCTTCAGTGAATCTATTATGCTTTGACCAAACCAGAAGCTGTTAGTCTGTCAATAGCTAGTCGAGTGATGGCTGCAGGTGTCGCACAACTCGCTTTCGAGATAGTTTACTCGGACGAGACTCCGGTAGTGACCAAGAATAATGTCACTTCTTTTCGTCGGTAACTTTCAATTTGGTTACCCGAGCCAGGGCACCCTCTCAGGTTAGGAAATTTCTGGACGCAGTAGTTACACATGAAGAGGATAGCTGCAGATTCTGATATGCCTCCATTTTTTTCACTAATTTTAGCGACTGTAGTGGTGGTGGTGCTCTCTGTTTCTTGGGAATGCCAGTGAGAGAAAGTGCCTGGTTTCGGCTTTAAGAACTCGAACTCCAATTATCTAAGACAAAGTTGTCGGCAGGGGGATGTGGGTCATGGCGCGTGACAAGGGTCATGCATGATCTTTCGGGTATTGCAACCAAGGCCCTGATCCTCCTCGACCTCGACCGGTACGCCGCTACCGGACTCAACGTTGTCACTTTTGTTACCCATGTGCAACCGTACCATTTGATGTCACTGTCTACTTTTCCTAGAATCAAAACTCAAAAATGACTCTAGGTGTATTCATATTTTACTAGACGATGGCTTGGTTGTCGCACCTGTTCTTAGGCTGCATGAGTCAAGCTACTATTGGCTTGGCCTGCTCTTGACCTCCTTCACGTCCACAGATAGCAAAAATTTTCTCATCTACCCAGGTACATTACGCAGGTATGCTGTTTGCTCTACCTATATCACACTAATTAAGCCTTGAACTGATATGATTGCGCCACTCCTTCCGCCATACGCGGCTCTGATTGAACATAGCTTGCGCAAGGGTGGTTCGGATGGTTCCGAAGGGACCGACATCTTCGCTGCTAAGACGGTAGAGCGCCTTCGGGACCCACTTGGCAACCTAACGTCTTCGATCAGTACTCCTATCTATTGGGGTGTGCAGGTTCTCCATCTTCGCTCACTATAACGCCTTTGAAAGGGCGAAACGCGGCACTAGACCTTATTTGGCCCTGAAGGAACTCGTGGGCGGGTATAGCTCCGGACTGCATGTCACAACATGGTATACTAACTGATAGTATCATTCGGCTTGCCTCTTTCGCTTCCGAACCATGTCGCTCAAACCATGGTGGTGGGTTAGTGTTTGGATGGTCAAAACATCCCCGAGACACAGTTCAATGAACTCAAGATTAGCCCATGGTTTTGAGGAGTGATTGATATAAGGCCGTATGCCCTTCAATTAAGGGAACTGTAGCTGCGGTTTCACTCGTTTATTACTCGCCCAGCATGCTGCGTTTCACTCTCGTTCACTTTGCGGCGGGCTTTCTTTCTTTACAATCCGTCTTTGCCATCAATGCTTGTCCAGGGACGGATTCCGAGATTATCGGAGCCAAGGGAGTTAAATACCGTATTTGCCCATCAACAGATCTTGAAGGTCCTTCAGTTACAGTGACTCAACGTGTTTCCTCCGCCGAAGCCTGCGCACGACTATGCGACAACGCCTTAAGTTGTTTCAAGGCTGTTTATGACAACCAGAGGGGAGCGTGTCATTTCAAGACCACAGCATCAACAAAACTGAATTGGGTACCAAATAAACGCTTTCAGACAATTCAGGCTGAGCAAATCAACATTGCTCGCTGTCCTTATGATGAAGTTGCGCAAACTAATAATAGGGTAAGTACTTCGAACGATCATGTCTGAAGCGTCTATGATTCTAATACCATTCTCTCAGCAAGCATTTAAGATCTGTCCCTATACCGACCTCCGCGGGCCTTCAGCCCAAGTGATTAGGGGCGTAAGGTCTCGCGATGACTGTGTTCAACGATGCTCCACTACCGATACCTGTGTCCAGGCTGTATGGGACTCGGCAGACTTTGTGTGCCACATCAAGGCTGATGCGACTGCAAACACTCTTATTTGGTCAACTGACAAGCGTTTCGATGTAATTCGCCGTAATATTGCGACAAATCCAGCCACTGATGGAGCCTGGTCTGATTTGATTCGCCTTCCAGTCATTCCCGTCGCGGCTTATGTGGTGCCCGCATATCCTGAATCTCAACGGTTGCTTGTCTTCTCCAGTTGGGGCTCTGACGCGTTTGGCGGCGCAAGTGGCCGAACACAATTTGCGGACTATAACTTTGTCAAGTATGTGAATAATACTTTGAACTGAAGTCGGTTGCTTACAATTCCTAGTGGGCAGGTTTCGGCTCGCACTGTAGCCAATACTCAGCACGATATGTTCTGCCCCGCTATCAGCAGTCTGGAGGACGGCCGAATTTTGATTCAAGGAGGCTCGGATGCTTCCGTAACGAGTTACTATGATCCCGAGACAAATGAATTCACGCGCGGTCCTGATATGAAGATGGCACGTGGTTACCAGACCTCTGTCACTCTTTCGAACGGCAACATTTTCACTATCGGGGGAGCTTATTCCGGTCCTCGAAAAGGCAAGGATGGCGAAGTATACGAAACGAGGAGCAGATCATGGAAAGCTCTCCCTGCCGCAAAAGTGGCGCCTCTTCTTACCAACGATCATGAGGGCATTTGGAGAGAGGACAATCATGCTTGGCTTTTCGCTTGGAAAAATGAAACTGTCTTCCAGGCTGGGCCATCTGCTAAGATGAATTGGTAAGTTAAGCCCCATGATTTTGAAATAACCATGACGGATATTTGACTGAAGATTAGGTATGGTGGTAACGGTGTTGGATCTCAATCATCAGCTGGTACCCGCGATTCGATCAACGCCATGTGCGGTATCTTTGTAATGTATGAGCCCGGCAAAATACTTACCGCAGCCGGCGCACCCGATTACACCGAGTCTGATGCGAACAATCACGCCAACCTTATCACCATTGGCGAGCCTGGGCAAATGGCAGCTGTGCAACGCGTTGATGATCTGAAATATGCGAGAGGATTTGCGAATGCAGTTGTATTGCCTGACGGAACCGTCCTTGTCACTGGCGGACAGCGCCGCGCGCTCGTTTTCACAGATACCGATGGTGTGCTCTACCCGGAGCTCTTCAACCCAACCACCCGGAAATGGAAAGTTCTTGCACCTGAAGCTGTTCCTCGTAATTACCACTCTGTCAGCATCTTGCTAGCTGATGGCACTGTATTCAGTGGAGGCGGTGGACTTTGCTATACTGGCAACATTGGCGGAAGCACAGTCAACTGCAACAAGCTTGTCGATCATGCAGACGGTCAGATATTTTCGCCACCCTACCTATTCAACAGCAACGGTTCGCCGGCTACCCGACCCAAGATTTCAGGTGTTAGCGCCCAAGCTGTTCCCGTAGGCGGTACTCTTACCATAACCACCGACACAAGGAGCCCCTCCTTTGTTCTCATCCGCATTGGTAGCGTTACACATTCAGTCAACAGCGATCAAAGGCGTGTACCGTTGACAAACGTAAAGGCCAATAGATCAAAATACACAGCTACTCTGCCCAATGATAGCGGCATCCTCATTCCTGGAAGCTACTACCTGTTCGCCATTGACAGCAAAGGTGTACCAAGCATTGCGCGTACAGTACGAGTAACTTTGCGCTAAGTCTAACATTGACGTTTGAGAGATCGGATTTTATGGGGAGATATATCCCAGGAAGAGATGCGGGAATGACGCGATGGGCGAACCTCGACAATGCTGAACTAGAGCTTTTGGTCTCTGACTGTGCATACGATATTTCCTTTGTTTTTAACACCGTAGTGCGGGTCGACTCCTTAGACCTTGCTTTAATTCTTAATAGTAATGTAAATACTATGACTGGCTGATGAAAATGCGGGAAGAAACAGGAATTTCACATTTCTAGCCAAGTAGATTGCGAAAGCCATTTAATCCTCGGAAGAGCTACTTTAATACGTCGACTAGCCTGCTCTCATCCACTTGATATAGCTTTAGTAGCGATGTCATTGCTTCCCTGTAATCGATACCGACAAGATTTTCTTGCATCTTGCTTCTGCCTGCGATGATCTCCTTCGCAATCGTATTCCAATCCAGTGTGTCTTTCCCAATAGCATCGCTCGCCTCACCGTCCACAGATACAGGCAGCAGCCTTCCATCTCTCTTTCTCACAAGCCCGTCCACTATGACCATTTCGATATCTGCGGGACTAGAGTGGAGCAAAATAGCTGCGACAGGATTGTGCTGTGCCGACCCAACCATAGCAGGGCTCAATGCATCAAAAATAACCAAATCCGCCTTATACCCCTCTGCGATGCGGCCGATTTGGTCGCTCAATCTCGCTGCCTCGGCGCCCTTGATTGTCGCAAGATTAAACGCTGCCTCCACGCTCAAGTTACTTGGTAGCGAACGGGGTATCTTGCCTTGTTTCATGTGGTATTCGTTGAAAAAGTTCCTCCCATTTTGGAGCCCGATTCTGGCTTCAGAGATGATGGATCCGGCCGTGCAGGAGTGGCAGTCGACCCCGAGACTCGAATGGTCCTGTAGACCGATCGAATCGCCGCTTATTCCGCCGTCGAGAAACGAGGAGTCGAAGCAATACGGCCGCCCCATTGCCATTTGTAGCTCGGTACTGGGAGTTGAACTGATGCGGGCTCCCTTTGATTTGAGAAGCTCGGCGTCTGCCCGCGTGATGGTGCCGCCGTGGGAGATGATGATGTGTTCGTCAAGGAGACCTAGGTCGTTTAGGTGGTGCATAACTTGTTTGAGGAAAAGGACTGAGCCATGACAGGTGATTGTCTTCACGCCCTTTTCTTTGACTTGAGCAAACAAATTCTTGATCACCTCCGGAGGAAGGAAATGGAGGTCGAATGCGAAACCGAGCGTCACCCTCCCTTCACCAAAGGGACTTTGATCAGCAAGCTCGTTGAAGGTCTGCATAACCCAGTCCTCGAATGGGTTTGGATGGAAGATGAGAGGATTGAATTGTTTGACTTGCATCATGGGCGTGTAGCAGAACACGGAGCGAATACCAGACGATGCAGTTGCGGCGATTGCAAGTTTGACATGCTCGGGCGAACAAGTAATATGTGCATGGTCAACAACGGTGGTCGTGCCAGCTGCTATGCCCTCAAGCATGCCAGCGAGCTGTCCATAAAAAGCATCTACTGGGGAATACTGTAAAGACTGCATATTTCCTAGAAGGTCTCAGTGAAACCCTTCTCGTAAAAAAGTGAATCCTACCAGTCACCATGTACTCAAGTAATTGCTCGTCACCATGCCTGCCTTTGAGCTGTGTCTGCCAGCCATGATGATGTGTGTCTATAAAACCTGGGCTAATGATCTTGTCGGTACAATCTATAACTTCGGTGTCTGGGGGTGCTTGGATATTGGATGCGATTTTTACGATTTTATCATTCTCAATGAGGAGGCTGGTTGCGGTTGGAACGACGCGGTTATTCGCATCGTGTATCAGAATGGTACCATTAATTAGGAGTAGTGCGTTCGGAGCCATGACTGCTAATGCTTGCTCTGATGCCCTTGAGTGGCGGTTTACCCTTTAAATACAAGCTGAGGCTGAAGATTTATCGTTAATCGCTCGCTGAAGCGCTTCTCGCCCTTCGGCAGTGATCAGAGACCGAGTTGAACGCAGGGCATAAGCGCAATAAGTACCTGATACGCAACCTTGTCCGCTCGTGAAATTCCGCATTTATACTGGAAAAACACTCCGGAATCGTTGCTGTCTTATGCCATCGACTATCCAATCACATAAAGTATATGCATTCTGCCAGCCAATAACGAAGCGAGTTGAGCGAACCTTAGAAGAGACGAGCACTTTCAACGCGACGATGAAACTGTCATCTGAACATTTTCAGACTTTACCTAAGACTCCTAGCGTAATAAATTCATCAACTTCCGCCATAAAAATGTTTGACCGGCGCTGTTGGCGTATGCAGTTAAAACGGAGTCATAGAGGGGCGCGCCCTGGGCTCCAGCAAGTTCGACTTGCCTAGATAGGCCCCACCACTGCCTATGAAGCCCAACTCATAATATCTACACCCCATTTTCACTCATGCTTACACTCATTTTACAGTCAGGCTTAATCAATGAATGATAGTTTTACTTATTCTTAAGTCCACGTGTAAAAGCATTTTCCTCGCGACGATTTCGGGGGAGCGACCTTTTCAAAAATAGAAATGAATGTATTAAGCAGTCTCTCGTTATCAACTCCATAGAAGAGGTGCCCATTTGGTGTTAAATTTCAACATACCTGCGTTCAAAATGAAACTCAAGGTTCGTGTCTACCACGTGATGCTTCTAGATATGACGATGTAATAATGTCACAACAGCAAGATTCTAGCGGCGACAGTTGTTCAACTTTTCTTTGACCTCATATTTGTGGAGAATATCCTCATTTCTGAGCTCAAGACAGGGTGGAAGATACATTCAGGTGAGAGAAGCGCAGCCTTGCTACTGGTGTTGTCAGATTCATTCCGTCTGTAATTTTGACCTTGGATCACGTACTTAGAATCTAAGTTTGCGACATTCGAACATCCCGCACTAGTATTCTGTTTCGAAATTATGTTGACAAAGAACAGAGCACCTGGAACATCCAGAGCACGACGGAGACTTCTTCTAGCGAAACCCTCCTTGCGATCCAAGAAGTGTGTGTGACTGCGTGAGCTAAATTAAGCCAAAAGCAATGCGTAGAGACGGCGAGTAGCTGCCAACACATCCGACATCGCGATGAGCAATTTGATCTCTACCTCGATCTCGATTGCCTGTTCAGCTCGGAACAATAGAATGAATAACAAATCATGGGCTGCAAAGTTGTAGTGCCTGACTGACGGCCTAGATACCGGCCGATCGGTAAACGCGAAAGTCCAGGTATCGCAGCACCTGTCATCGCTACTGTGTGGATTGCCTGAGATTGTGTGGCGTACGCAGTCAACTACCGAGATGGTGGTTTACCCAAGGCCTTACAAGGCGGCACCGCAGGGCTCAAGGACACTTGGTTTCTAGGCATATCCATGGCATTCAAGGAAGTAATAGGCGAAGTAGATGATCCACTCATAAAGCTAAACGTGAGTTGTTA
Organism: Ophiosphaerella korrae; assembly: GCA_028456385.1. Taxonomy (NCBI): domain Eukaryota; kingdom Fungi; phylum Ascomycota; class Dothideomycetes; order Pleosporales; family Phaeosphaeriaceae; genus Ophiosphaerella; species Ophiosphaerella korrae. Next base: position 15,806 of record JALNQF010000241.1, on the reverse strand, counting down.
CTCAATCTTGTCATGCATGCATGCATAGCAAAAGCAATGTCATCGGGTCGTCGGGTGATATGTCTTACTATCTACAGCTGTCGGAGTAACTGACAACAGTAAAAGCACCGTGAAATGCAACCGGTTTGGCGGTTATGGTGGTCTCTTTCCACAATAGATTAGCCTGAAGGGTACTCGAATTGGTTTCAGCGCAAGTTATTGGTACAGAATTCTTTGTATATATCACGAGAGTAGAGTCCTCATTACAGATATCGACAAGCGAAGATTCCAACAGAATAGAGAAGTCTCCTGCTGATGATCCTGGTGATGTGGTCGGCTCGTAGCATGAAGTTCACCATAGGGTCGGCGCTGGTGGCGCTGGTAGCGCTTGATCAAAGCGATTTCATTGGCCACGCAGATGCCAACCGAGCAAGGTTAATCACCCAATTCTGCCAAGAAATGTCGTGCTCGAAGCCCTCCGCTCTGCCCTGATCCCCCCCCGCACTCTTGCCAGATAGGAATACAACACAGCGCAACACTTTGTGCTCGAGAGCATTAATACTAAGCTGTACAGCTTGATTTGCGATATGCTGAAGAAACAAAAAGTCGTTTTGCCAGCGCCAATGTAGTCGCATGCACTCGAAATTCCACACTGGAACTCGTCCCAGCACCAGGCCAACCAGCGCCTCAAAAGCCATTCTCTCGGCCTAGGCTACACAAGCTCGGCCTTTCATCAGCCTAGACTTCAAGTGTTCTTATCCCCCTCCAAGGCTTCCGTTCTTCCTAAGCACGTCATGATCGGGCGCACTTCTGCGATGTTGAATCTAAGCCTGTGATTGACCGCCGTCTATTGTTTCCACCCTCTACCCACGCCAAGCACAGCGCGCCGTGTAGATGAGTGCCGCTTTCTTAGCCCCCTCTCTAAGCCAAAGCGAATGCGGCGTTTTCCTAATCTGCATCTGGAACCTGACACCTCTTTTGACCTCTGGCGCGGAAGGATCTGTCACCATTTCTCCACGGTCCAGGTTCGCCAGTGGGCATCTCACATATAAAGTAACAGCCGCCTCTCTTCTAATCAGTCGGCCACATTGATACCTAAGAAATTACTCAAGAATTGCCTAGCTAGGCTTTCGTCTTGCCATAAAGCCTAACTGCGGGTCAAGGCTCTCGGCACTCAGAAGCCTTTTTCTATCGTTACACAGATAACGCCCCCGCCAACCTTGACAAGATGGCAGCTGCTGGACGTGCCGCGGCGAAAGTCCTTGGTATCAACCTAGACTACCGCAAAGAAGAACCCGTCTCCGGAGCTGCTTCCATCTCATCGGTTGAGACATGTAAGTGTACCCGTGGTTGTTGATCACGCCTGCTAATGACCATGCAGATGTCGAGCATGAGCCTACAGCAGCTGAATACCTCTCTAAGTTCAAGCCCTCAGCAACAGCTACTAAACGATACATTCGCAGTCTTTTTCCCTTTTGGAATTGGATCTTTCACTACAACCTGACATGGCTTTTTGGCGATATCATCGCTGGTGTCACCGTCGGGTTCGTTGTAATCCCACAGGGCATGGCATATGCACTCCTGGCCAAGTTGCCCGCTGAATATGGTCTTTACACTAGCTTTGTCGGTTTCATTCTCTACTGGGCCTTTGCTACTTCCAAGGATATCACCATCGGGACTGTGGCGGTCATGTCAACCATCGTTGGAAACATTGTCATCAAGGTTCAAAAGACCCACAAGCACTTACAGGCCCCAGATATTGCCCGAGCCCTCTCTGTCATCGCTGGTGCGGTCTTGCTATTCATTGGTCTCACCCGTTTGGGTCGCATTGTCGAGCTTATTCCGCTGGTCGCCATCACATCTTTCATGACAGGTGCAGCGATCAGCATCGGAGCTGGCCAAGTACCTGCCATGATGGGAATCTCCGGTGTCAACAACCGTGGACCTACATATCTAGTCATTATCGACACTCTCAAGGGCTTACCACGGACGAAAATAGATGCGGCCATGGGACTCTCCGCTCTGTTCCTCCTTTACGCTATTCGCATCTTCTGCTCCTGGATGACTAAGAAACAGCCCACGAAGAAGAAGCTCTGGTTCTTCGTAAGTAACATGAGATACTCTTTCCAAGAGCTGTGGCTAACCCCTCTCTAGCTTAGTACTTTACGCATGGCCTTTGTCATTCTCCTGTACATTCTGATAAGCTGGCTCGTGAATCGAAACAACAAGGCGCTCAAAGGTGCAAAGCCCAATATGAACAAGGCGAGGTTCAAGATTCTCGGAAAAGTTCCCCGTGGCTTCCAGCATGCTGGTGCTCCTAAGATGAATACTGAGCTGCTCTCCGCCATCGCACCTGATATCCCAGTCACAATTATCGTTTTGATCCTTGAGCATATCGCCATTTCGAAATCGTTTGGACGCATCAACAACTACGTTATCAACCCATCTCAGGAACTTGTCGCAGTTGGCTTCACCAACCTTATCGGACCCTTCCTAGGTGCTTATCCTGCTACTGGCTCTTTCTCACGTACCGCTATTAAATCAAAGGCCGGCGTACGCACTCCTCTTGCTGGTATCTTTACTGCGATCATTGTTCTTCTGGCTTTATATGCTCTTACCGCAGTTTTCTTTTATATTCCTATGGCTACTCTTGCAGCCATCATCATCCATGCCGTTGGAGATCTCATAACCCCTCCTAATATTGTTTTCCAGTTCTGGGAGACCAGCCCATTGGAAGTCGTCATCTTCTTCGCAGGTGTGTTCGTCACGGTTTTCACTAACATCGAGAACGGTATTTACGTTACTATTGCCGCATCTTTTGCCTTGCTTTTGTGGCGTCAGCTCTTCACCCATGGTGCGCTGCTCGGTAAAGTCAACATCTATCATACTACTCCCGATACGATCACCCACAAAGACAATAGCGCCTATGCTCCAAACGCCGAACACGGTATCCGTGAGGCATTCATCCCTATTAACCGTAAGGATGGTTCCAACCCCCAAATCGATATCGAATCGCCACACCCTGGTGTTCTCATCTTCCGCTTCACTGAAGGATTCACGTATCTCAACCAGCAAGGTTACATGGACGAGCTCGTACACTACGCCCAGACAATCGCCCGTCCTACAATGCTCGACCGATATGCCAAGATTGGCGATCGCCCATGGAATGACCCTGGCCCACGCCGCGGCAAGCAGCTCAATGTTGATGACAACCGACCGATTCTTCGCGCCATTATTCTAGATTTCAGTGCAGTCAACAATGTCGACGTAACATCTATCCAAGGCCTTATTGATGTCCGCGCCCAACTTGATCGTTACGCCGCACCTGAGGATGTAGAATGGCACTTTGCTTCCATCAATAGTCGCTGGACCAAGCGCGCTCTAACTACCGCTGGATTCGGTTATATCGACCGTGAGCGTTTCGCAGCTCGCGCACACTGGAACCCTGTCTACTCGTACGCGCCGCTCGACACATCAACTCCCAAGCCCAGCGACGAGGAGAATCAGGACGGGCCTCACCTCGCGAGACGCAAAGGCTTCCCATCCGGCAAAGTCACCACAGTCCACGGCCTCAACCGGCCTTTCTTCCACATCGACGTCGTAGCTGCCGTCGAGAGCGCCATCGTGGGAATTAACACGAAACTTGCGCACGCCAGTTCAGATAGCTCCGCACACCACCCTATGTCAGAGGAACTGCAGACCAAACATGAGTGATTGGAGTTGGTTCTTTGGTTCTTTGTTGTATAATACGCGTATACCTTACTGTCTTAGTGTCACGTAATTAATGCTATTGGCCGCTTGTTCGGCATCTCTTTACAAGTACTGTCTTGATTTGACTATGTGCATGCAGCTGGAGAATCTTGCCCGTAACATGTCCAAAGAGTCTTACTTTATGCAACGTTTCTATTATTTGAGACTCACTAGAAAAGAATAACGAGCAGAGATTGCTAAGGAATCGCCGTAGTCTTCCACTCGGTACTACCTGCTGATTCTCGCCAGTGCACTGCAGGCCTCACGCACTGCATGAGAATCGCAGCTAACTTGAAAAAGATTTGCAGCGGGGATGAAGAAACCTTTTGCGACCCAATGGTGATACCACACTTGCTTGTTAGCTCGTGAACCAGAGCAGTTTCAGATAGTATATACAATCAACTTTATCCTCAGGCGGCGGCTTCGATCTAGGCATGAGAGCCTTGTCTAAAGTGTATAGATTTGCGGGATAGATTGTCAACCCAAAGCGTCATCCCGCTTGAAAACAAATGTCAAGCCGCCCTCGAAAGGCTAAGCAACCCAACGCTATTTGCGTTGGTCGGACCCACGGCCGTTAGAGCCCATTGTAGGACAGTATGGTTGGGGTAAAGTAAGAGCCACATAATCTCGGCTCAGTATATAAACAAACGGTGAGGTAGATCGCTCCTACAGAAGGTGGTGGCAATTCGTCTTACACCTAATCACGAATACGCTCTCTACTACCTACTCGCGTACATACCCTTACCATCATCGCTTGCGAAAAACGTACTTCTTTCCAGCGCCCCAGTCACATAAAGGGCCTTACCCCGTATCCATGCGTGTTGGCATAATCCCAAAAGCCACAGAATGCGCTCACGCAAAATCCAGGTCCACCGAGTGGGTAAATGGAAAGTTCTTCTTCTACTTCCTCGCTCGCACATATTGGGGGCGGGCTTTGCGGCCCGCGCTCTCTCCATCAAGCAGATTTTGCAACGACAACCTTGGTGGCTACATTCAGCCGCGACAGAACACAACGCTGCTCTCACTTGCCACGGCGGTCAAGTACGCAGGTGCTTTGACAAGGCTGTGGCACGCCTCGAGATATTCCCGTACTGGGCCGCAAGGAAGAGAGGCACATGCCTGAACTGTTCTCATGCTGAGCGCTCAGCGCGTGTAAGAAGGCAGCTCCGCACCATTGTGCCAGCCAAACCCAAAAAGGCAGCAATAATCAACCACTGTTGAGTATTGGGTGTATAACGGTAGATATACGGTGGAGCAAGTTTGCAGTCTTATAGTGCCGGACTGTTGTAGGAGCGTGGCGACTGCGGCATGGTCGTTCCAACACGCGATGTGCAAGTAGTCATGGAGAACGAAGAGGGTTTGAAATGGGCCATTTGGGGTTTGGGCTCTGCTTCTTCGGTCAGTGACAGACGGCACACGTTCAGTCGGCCGTTGTGGCTATTTGAAAGAGCGCGGTGCGCCCACGGCGGCTGTGTGTTCCTTCGATGTCAGGGCCCTTCTCTTCGAGAGCCTAGGTGGTGCCCATGTTGCTGTTTGCTGCTGCCAGTCCTAAACTGTTCCCTCGTGGTCGCAGGTCGCTTGTTGTGACTAGCTGACGTAGGGCGTTCATACCTTCTCATTGCAGCGCCTTGATAAGGATACTGTCCTCTGCTTGAGGCTCAGGATTGATCTGCACGACTGAGTCTGCCCCCTCGCCATACCATATGAGCTTGCGCTTTAGCCCCAATATGTCCGGATAAACTGAGCATGATGGAGCGTAGTGATATCCCAATTTGCAAACAATGCGGTCGAGAGAACATATCGAGCATCGGTGGAAGACGTCCTGAAAAGGATAGGCTCGTCGCACCGTTTGCATTCGCGGGTCCGGGAACATTGATTGCAGTGATCTTCTAGATAAGGATTATGTTTGCCTTATTTGATATATTAAGACACAGTAACATCCTTGACCAGATAGGTGGATCCTTTCTTGTCAAGCTGGGCCGATACAGGTAGACACGTCAGCAAGCCGCAGTACGCTCAACAGATGCCATGCAGATACCGTCTATGCCGGTACTATACAAGAGTATTGAAATGTCCAGCATCGCCGACCTATTGAACTGCTGCGGATGCGGAGCCGGAACCTGAGGGTCAGCTTCAAAGTTAAGACGAATGCACGGTGCAGATGAGGTATTTAAATCGCCATATAATTTAGCTCGCCTCAGGGGGTCATAAAATTTTGAAAACAGCTCATGAGAAAGGGCGGATTAGAAGATGCTGACCTGTTCAACATTATTCACCGGAGTTCGCAAGGCATCAACGTTCATGCCTCGATGGGGTGTAGCTAAGAAGATGATGGCTCGTTCAGGTAGGCGTGAACTGCCACCGTGAGGAAGCGAGGCCAGCACATGATACCAGAGATATCAACACAGGAGAGACAACGTACAAACTGTTGTATGCCACTGTCATAGCCTACGGCGGCTAGCCTCTTTCATTGAAGATGGATAACATATTTTCGACTTTCTTGATGATCCGGCATCCAAGAGTTTGAGTAGGAGCAGACCCATGCTCACCCACAAATCAAGATTTGCAGCCGTGCATCAAGACGCGAGTCGTAGGCCTGAATATGTGAATATTTTCACGCGACTAATTTGGCTAACTATCGGAATGAGCCCAAGAACCAACTGCGCCCCGAGCAAAGCCCGCGACATCAATAATACTAAACAAGAATTAGCTCCACTAGGTGAGATTCCATTCGCTGGAATCGGTCTAGAATAGTTGATTACCGATACAAGATTGAAGAGAATCGGTGCGTCTTGATAGCCTTTGGAACACGAACCGTACATGGTATACAGCCCCAGGAACGCCTATACCGAGGCTACACCTGTTTCATAATCTACATCCAATTTCCAAATATAGCTGTGCTGGGGGCTGAAATAATCGTCCGCGAGGCTCTGCTGCTTGGGAGGGGCGGTTAGGCTAAGTTGGTTGTATGCGTAGGGGCGACTTTGCAAGCGCGAAGGAAATATCCATTTCTGACTAGAGCCGGTAAGTATCCGCGTTGGGCTCGGCCATGTGCATGAGGTAGGGGGTAGGGGGTTTCAACGGTGATATCAGGTGAGTGGCGTGAGCGGTTGCGGGCCGAGCCTCTAGCGTCATCAGGCGAGGCTACCTGGCACAGCGTCTTCCGATTGTTGGTGGGGCCGGCTGAACTAGTTGCAGTCTTTTGATGCGTATTTTGCTGTGCGAGGAGGCTATTTGCCTCGTTGCAACGTTACGGTGGCTTACTTCGCTGTCGATTCACGTGACTAGCTACCGTGACGGTGGATATCGCGGTCGTACCGGTGGCTATGTGGGCTCACCTTGCCACTGCGTTCTTGGTAGGAAATAAAATGTTCTAGCCAGAAGGTTACACTTTATCATCCTCGAAATAACTCGGCGGATAATGGCCAGGCTGCAACTGCCGTTGTTCAGCCTTGGTGAAACATGCATTCGCAATTAGATGGAGGAACCTTTGTGTAATTGGAAGCTTACTCATATCAAAATTTTGAATAGAATTGAAGGATCTGGTTCGAGGGGAAAGTTACTCGGCTAAGAGTTTGGTTATCGTCCTGGTCTGATGAAGTGGTGGTGACGAAACACGAGGGCGTGAGTACCTGGCATGCGGTTGCATAAAAACACCGCACACGGAAAGTGCCACAAATAATGTAGTTTAGTCAGCGTTCCTACCCTGCGGGTTGCTATGGAGCTTCTGATGAGGGCAGTTTTGGGTGTGCGGGAATAATCGTACCCGTGTGTGTGGGTACGTTGGGACCGAGCATGATGCTATTACTTGATTAGTCGTTTCAAGTTTCTGTACTAAACGTGCGGTGAATAGTTGATCCTGGAGCGAGTTGTTTTCTCCAGGACGCTTAACCTCGTTGGATTGGCTAGCATATCTATGGATGATAGTACGAGTTGTATAGACAAGATATTAGCTGCGTGAATACGCTACTAGCTGTGACTACAGCCTCTTCACCGCAGGAACACAAGGCCAGCTGAAAATGGGTAAGAAGTGAATAATATGTAGTACATTTCTTGTATAGCCATCCTGCGAATACACATTCAAGCAGAGAAACACGCTGATGCAAGTCGTAAATCGTAAACCAGCCCAGCACTCCAAACACGACCCCATACCCTCCCCCCACCATTCATCTCCCCCTCTGGTGTCTCCTTTCCCTAAATCTAACCTCCCCCTCACCCCCCTCAACCACCCCCCTCAAACTAGGCATCCCCCGCTCAACATACTCGCTCATAACCCTCAACACCTTAACCGGCGTGCGATGCGCATTCATCGGCCGCTTACTCACATCGCTCAGCCCCACAAACGGCACACGCTTCCCCAGATCCTCCTGCGCCAGGCTCCGCAGCGGCTCGAATTGCTTCCAGAATGGCTGGCGCTCAATGTGGTCTTGTAATATGGCGTGCGCGCGGTCCAGCGTGATCTGGAAGTGTTTTGTGCGCGTGGGCGGCGCGGGTGTGGTGCGGGGGGGAGGTGGCGGCGGCGGCGGCGGTGGCGACGGTGGCGCGGAAGTGCGTGTGAGGAGGGGGGTAGGACGTAGCATTTCGTCGATGCCCACGCCTGCATCTGGCTTCACATCATCGCTATCCTCCTTTTCTTCCCGCGCGCCGTCGCCGTCGTCGTCGTCGTCGTCGTCGTCGCGGCCAACGACCCTTTCCAATGCAAAGCGGATGGGCGAGGCGGCGAGGGCTTTCTGGGCGGAATTGGCGTCCCGGAAGATGGCGAGCGCGATGTTGTCGGCAGGATTGTGGTACTCGAAGCGCAGCGACTTGAAGACGTCGACGGCGCCGAATTGCCGTAGGACGCGCAGGATTTGGCGGGATTCAGCGAGGTTGGCGGGGCGCGGGATGATGCGGAGGTGGATGGAGCGCGTGGGGAGCAGGTGTGTAGCGGCGCCGCGGATGGACATGGTGTGTGGTTGGTGGTGGGCATGATTTGTGGGAGCCAAGGTCGGAGGGCGAGATGGGGGGTTTGTGAGGTGGGTCCCGGGGGACCAGGGGGTGGCATCGGCGGGGCGGGTGACGCTTGGTGAGACAGGGCCGTGTTTCTGGGATGCTGATTGATCGGTTGGTCACATGGGGGGCTGGAGATGGGGGGATCACGCGTGAGAAGGGTGATGACGCAATGTGCATCGGTTGTGTGCATCAATATTTGGGGGTTGGATGACTATGTAGAGTAGACAAGACGCCAGGCTCAACCCGCAGGGAGCAAAATACCCAAGCAAAAACCAAACTCCCGTGCCCGATCCGTTTTGAACCACTGCCGTTTAGCGGGAACACGTGGTATCTTCCTGTATCCAGTATCCAAACACTCAAAACGCCCGCGCTATGCTTTGACTAAAATAACAAAATTTGCTCCATGGGTTCAGGCCGGCCGTCGCTTTTCAACTTTGTTGGCCGATCGCCGCCGCATACGCACGCCACGTGACACCCTGGCGCAACTGTCGGGGCGGTCACTTGCTCTGCGCTGGGGAAGACCGATGAGCGGCTCGAGGGCGGGCTGGTCGTAGTCCATGTCGATGCCCTCGTCGCCAGACGGCGAGGAGGGCGAGGAGGGCGAGGAAGAGCGGTTGACGGCGCACTGCTGCTCGGCCTGGACCATTTGCACCAGGCGGGAGATTTTGTCGAGGTGCGAGGGGCTGCACTGCCTGCGCGAGTTGGCCTGGCGCTGCATCCTCAGCAGTGATGCCGAGACGCGCGAGTGGACTGGCTGGGCGGCAGTGGGCAGTGGCTCAATGGGCAGGTCATCGACGGGCGGCGTCAACAGGCCGGATCCAGACGGGCCGACGGTGGTGTCGATGCGCAGGCTCTGCTGGTTGAGCTTGGAGGCGAGGTCGCCCATGGAGCAGGGCGGTGTTGGCGGGCGGGCGAAGGCATGCTGGTGCTGGTGCCGGGCAGACATGGGCGACACACTCGAGGCAGCGCGGTCAGCATCGCCGGCTCGATGCTCGGGCGTCGACGCAGGATCAAAGGTGAAGTGGTGGCGAAACATTGTGCGGCGGATGTTGGGTGGTGCTGGCAGAGGTGGAGCGGGCGGGTAGTCGACGTGTTTAAGGCCAGAAGGATTCGGCGCCTTGCTCGGGACACCCGGGCTTTTGGGCCTGGTTGGCACAAGGACCAGACAATCCTGGCCAACGGTGCATGTGCAGGCTGGGCGTGTTTATTCCCGCCGCTCGCATGCATGCCAGCGTTACATTGGCCTCCTTTCTCGCTTGCCTACATCCCAGCTGAACTGCCACGGAACTGTGCTCCCACGCCGTGGTTTGAGCCGCCCCACTTGCGGCCCATAATTAATCGCCAATCACCGCCACGCCTTTGCCCCGGGTCGGCCGTGCTTCCAGGGCTGAATCACAAAGGCCTCGGTGTGCGCTTGCGCCTTCTGTGTAAGTTCTTCAAACACGTCGCCGTGCCCGCCTGCACCACCATCGCCTGCACCACCACCACCAGCTACACGTCTTGCCAGCCAACCCTCCAGCCTCTGCGCACGCCTCTGCCACCCGAGCCGTGCGCTGGCCAGATGCACATGCGCGTCTGTCAGGCCACGGCTTGCCTTGGCCCCGTTGCCAATATCCAATATCCCTCAATACAAACTAACATGCCATCTAGGTCCCATTGAGCTGCTCTTTCCGAGCCTGCACCTGAACAGAGCTGGCGTATAGGGGGCGACCAGCCCCTACACATGGCGTCGTTCTAGGTGCTTGAACCACCCTCGACGCTACACGCTACACGCTACATTGGCAAATGATTACGCCGCCCTCTTGACTAACACCTGCGTCTGCCTAGCTGACCAGTCCTACCCGTACTCCTCGCACGTAATGCAGTGGACGTCGGTAAACCCGACCAAAACATACACCCTCGCTGATGGAAACGGGGCAGAGCAGGCCATTGCGTGCTCCATCGCTGTTGGGCGCTCCTCACAAGCCCCTAATAACAATTCATCGTCTCTGGCCGATCGTCTTGTTAGCATTCCCTGGCTCAAAGTGCCCAGACTAGTCAATACGCCAAGACGCAATCGCGGCTGCGCAACGCCTCGGTTTCGAGAACATCTGGATTGGTAGTCTGCGGCATGCAAGATCCGTTCGCCTGACCGCTGCCACGTTTCGCGCTATGCAGTCTGGCCAACCGTGCTTCTTGCTCTCCCCGCACCCGTAGAACTTCCTTCCATGCGAAAAGTGGAAAGGTCTGGGCACCGTATTTGCGAGTGTGCTGTCCCAGAAGGGGGCTCTAAATCCCTGAAACTGCGCCCTTCGTAGCGCTACATGTTGTTTCGTTAGCAATGCTGTGCGTATTTCGAATTATACTTTTACTGCCTTGCAATCATGTGCTGTGCATTCTTGGTTGTGCAATGTTTTAGTGTTACCAGGGGAATATTTGTTTGGTATGTTGAAATAGGTCTGTTGTCTAGATCGAAGTAGTCCTGCTAGATGTAAGTCGAGCGAGAGGTGACGTTCTATTGGCCAGCCGACTTCTCAACAGCACAATGACGTAACTTTGAATTCTATTTGTTGAGTATCTTCTACAGCAATCATGTCCTTAGCATCCAGCATCCAAGCGGGAAAAAAAAATAAAAAAATAAAAAAATATAGCACACCAAGTTGTCGAGTCCACCATATGGGCTGCTGGATCGAGTTAGAAGACAATCCCCGCGTGACATGCCGCGGTCGGCGTCACGGCGATAAGCCAAGACTCACAACGCAACGGAGCGACCAGGTCGCAAGACACACATAACAGACACAACTTCACAAATCTGGCCTCTCGGTTTGCTCGACAAGTACGCGCCATCGCATTCTGCGCGCGATACTCCTTTCCTCCTTGCTTCACGCAGCGCACAGATACAGGAACTTACCATGGGGAGGAATCGCACGGCGTCCAACGCGAGCAGTAGGAGTGGAGAGCCGCGGTTACAAGTAGGTAAGGCAAGTCGGATGCGGCGAAGAAGTAGGCTGAGCGCATGTAGGAACTAGGAAGCATGTATGACTACCTGGCCAAAGTCGTGCTCTTGGGCCCCAGCGGCGCCGGCAAGTAAGTGGTGTTGCAACACGACATGCCACACAATTCGAGAAGTATGTACTGAACTGACCTAACATAGATCATGCCTGCTGCACCGCTTCGTAAAAAACGAGTGTATGCCTTACGCCCTACTCATATTTACCTCTTTCACACACGACTAACCCCGCCAGGGCGCGTGCTCTCCTCCCAAACCATCGGCGTCGAATTCTCCTCTAAGATCGTGCACATCGCGGACCGCAAAGCATCGTCGAGCAACCGCAAGCGCATAAAGCTGCAGCTCTGGGATACTGCCGGCACAGAGCGCTTCCGGTCCGTCTCGCGCTCGTACTACCGCGGCGCTGCCGGCGCCATCCTTGTCTACGACGTCAGCAGCTGGCGCAGCTTCGAGCAGCTGCAAACCTTCCTCAACGACGCGCGCGCCCTCGCAGGACCAGACATCACCATCCTCCTCGTCGGCAACAAAGCCGACGTCGTAGATGGCGCCCAACCCCCGAGTGTCGACCGCGACTACTTTGGCAGCTTGGGCAGCACGCCGGAGGAAGAGAGCGCATTGCCGCCGCCCACGCCGTCATCGCAGTCCAGCCGCGCACACTCGCTCAATGCGAACATGCACTCCTCGTACACCGTTGCACCCGAGGGCCGCGAAGTCCCTACGGAAACGGCGTCGCGATGGGCCGGGTCGAACGGGATCCCCGTGGCAGTTGAGGTGTCGGCACTCAGTGGGGAGAATGTAGAGGAGCTATTTAATCGGCTGGCGCGCATGATTCTGACCAAGATTGAGGTTGGCGAGATTGATCCGGATGACCCTGCGAGTGGGATTCAGTATGGGGATTTGGGCTGGGATGATGGGGCGGGGAGTATTAAGAGTGGGTTTGGGGATGAGGGGGTTAGGTATCGAAGGAGGGGGAAGAAGGGGGGTGGATTGGGGGAGTGGCAGGAGGTGTTTACGTTGAGTGGGAGTGGGAGGAGAGGAGGGTGTTGTTGATGGGGCAGATTCATGTTTATGAATATTTTGGATTGATTGGCATGTCTCGCGTGTAGACTGGGCTTGGTATCTCTCGATTGTGTGAAGGAGTGGGAGGTAGTTGAACGTTGTCTTATTTCCTATAATTTCTTGGAATATCACGGGACAGAAGTAATGTAATACCCAGTCGAAAGATGTTCCAGAATATTGCCAATCGCAAACATAGCGTCACCACCAATCAACCAACCAACCGCACCCTGACTAAGCACGGGAGAGTGTTCCCTAGTCTATCCACACCCACTGCCTCGGTACGTTGAATCCCTCTCGCCACCATGTCACTGGCCAGGTTTGACAGCGTCGCGTGCCCCGGACCTGCCCTGGCATTAGGTGCACGCGACAAAACAACTCCGAGTATTTTTTTTTTTTTTTTTTCACCGCGTCACCACCTTTGACATATTCGTGCGCCCCCATAGATAGTCTTTATTGATTACCCACACGCACACACCCTGTCGCTCACCACCACACGCCTCCGAAGCGCCCTCCGCTCGCCCGCCATGACCTGGCTCACGCACATCAATCCCACACCAACATTCCCGGCGTACACGGGGCCGTACAAGGTTGGATCTGTGGACGTGGAGCTTGCGACGGGCGAGTTGGACGGCGGCGTGCAACCCCCGTCCCCGTCTTCAGCGCTGCCGACGGTGGCGTTTCGCGTGTTTTACCCAGCGACGCAGGACAGCGGGGATAAGAAGGGGCCGAGCTGGATTCCTGAGCCACAGAAAGAGTTTGTGAGTGCGTATGCGAGGTTTTTGGGCGCGGGGAAAGGGGTTGCGGGGGCTTTTGCGTAAGTTTGTTTCACTTTTGAGTGGGAGAGCTGCGGCCAAGATGGTTGCTTGGACTGTTTGGAATTTTCGATTTTGGGGAGGGACAGGTGTGGCTGGAGGGAAGACTTGGAAATGCACAAATCTGTTGTACACGCCCAGCATTGATGCTAACGGAGCGCAGATTACTCCCCCAATTGCTGTATTACATCACGCTTCCTGTGCACCAAAACGCGCAGATCCTTGAACCAACGACCAAGTCGAAGCGATGGCCTGTTATGATGTTTTCTCACGGTCTTGGAGGCACAAGGAACGCATACTCGCACATTTGTGGCTCGCTGGCTAGTCACGGAATGGTTGTTATAGCGCCTCATCACGCTGATGGCAGTGCCCCGCTGGCGATCCACCACACCCCGAACGGGAAAGAGAAGATCAAGCGTGTGGAATACAGACCTATTGCGCACAAGCCCAGTCCAGAAGTGTACGAAGCCCGAGACCAACAACTTCGCATCCGCCTCTCCGAGCTAGGATTCACCCACGATGCTCTGTTGAAAATAGACAAAGGCCACCCACTCACAAACCTCGCCACCCAGCCCAAAGACACCCGCGCCCTCCTCCCCATGTTCGCCGGCATACTGCACATCCACGACCCCGGCGCCATCAGCTTCGCAGGTCACTCCTTCGGTGCCTGCACCATGGTCCAGTTCGTAAAGTCCATTTACTACCACGCCGCACCCCACTTCTCAACTTCCCAGCCCCTCTACACCCCGTCCAAATCCTCCCTCCTCCAAACACAAATCACCCCGGCTTCCCCCCTCTTCCTCCTCGACCTCTGGACACTCCCCCTCCAATCCCCCGCTACATCTGCTCTCCTCGCGCTCCCGCTCCCCTCCTACGCCGCCCCCACCGGAACCCCCCCACTCGCCATTCTCAGCGCCGCCTTCTACAACTGGACCGCGAACTACACAGCCGTCAAGCGCGTTGTTGCGCGCGCAAATGCGGAGCAGTGCCCACCCCGGGTTTTTTATCCCGTGTCTTCGGCGCACCTTTCGCAGAGCGATTTCGGGCTTTTGTGGCCGTGGGTGACGAGTAAGGTTTTTGGCGTGAGAGAGCCGGAGCGGGTGGTTAGGCTTAATGTTCGCGCTGTGTTGCAGGTGTTAAGGGAAGGGGGGGTTGAGGTGGCGGCGTGTAGTGTGGTGGATATAGAGGGGGAAGAAAATGAGAAGATTTTGAGTGCTGAGGAGGGGTGCGTGCGGGATTGGGTTTGTTTGAGCGAGGATGGAGTTGGTGGTGTTGTTGGCGGTGGCGACGGCAGTCAAGTTGGGAAGGAGAAGGTTAGTGGAGGGCCGGGGGATGCGGTGGTTGAGGGCGAAATACTTGGTAGGGTTGTTAGGGACGAACAGTAAGGTTGGAGTGTTGGATTCGCTGTGAGTATAAAACGTTTTGTCTGCATTAGGCATTAGTGTAGAAGGTCTTGGCGTTAGGTTCGGTGTCTGGGATTTGAGTTGGCGTTATGCATTGCGGATGAGGGGCACATTTCATGGCATCGGTTCCTGCATCTGGATATGACACCTGGCAGCGAGTAGAATTAGACCGCTTGTCACTTTGTCGACTGATTCGCTTGGACTCCATGTGACTACTTTGTATGACATGACGCTTGATCTGTGCTGTTGCACATCTGTCATTTCTGTCAGGTCGAACGATTTACCACTTCGCCAGTGCATCAGTAACACGATACCCCGACACGGCACTCAAGCACCATCCACAGACCGCCCATCAATGCCTGTATAGCAAACCACCCACTCCAGGCAATCTTCGCATCTACACCGCACCTCCCCACTTGCAACACCCCCCATCTTCGCTTTGAGCCTAGTTTGCCAGGCCCTCCGTGCTGCCTCCCTTTACAACGACACCGCTACCCAGCCAATCACCGTTTAGCACGTTAACGCAGGTGGGTGCCCCCAACTAGCGCGACTTCCACTAGTTACACTCACTTCAACGTGCGCCCGTGCAGGCAAATGCAAACATCCATACCTGTGCATCTGCCCGCCCGACATCACAGGCTCTGCTTTTCCATATTCGGACACTGTGTAAGGAATACCATTCAACATTTCATCCTCGTGCCCCCCCCCCCCCCCCCCCCCCCCCCCCCCCCCCCCCCCCCCCCCCCCCCCCCCCCCCCCCTCCCCCCCCCCCCGCCCCCCCCGCCGCCCCCCCCACCCCCCCCACAAAAAAAAAACCCCCCC
>JALNQF010000240.1:0-63620 GCA_028456385.1 Ophiosphaerella korrae | reverse complement strand
AGCTAGTATTATAGTTCTTATATTAATACTAGATCTATAATAATTAGCGCCTAATTATTATTAGTATATAATAATTTATATTACTAGGTTTACTTTACTTTACGTATCTAGCGTTCTTTATCTTACTATTCTTTTACTAAGTAGTAGCTATCTACTAGTCTCTAGATTTCTTTTATAAATCTATCTTATACTTTAGTATTCTCTTACCTTAGCTTTAGTATTTTAAGTACTATTTTATATTTAGAGGTCTTAAGCTCTTAGTTTTCTTTTCTATTCTTGTCCTAGGCTATATATACTCGCTTTCTTAGATATAGCGTTATCTTGCGCCTATACTCTACTCTTCTCTAGTATAGCTAAAGGTATTCTAAGGTATCTATCTTAGCTTACGTCTACTTTAGCTAATACCTCCTTATATAGCTTTGCACTCTTAGTAGTATATTTATAGCTTCTACTTTATTATCTATTATAAAGTTACTTAGCTTTATAGTAATCTTATACTAGTTATATCTCTTACTTATATCCTACTACTAGAGGTTTGTAGTCTTGTAATCTCTCTTCTCTTAGCTTCCTCTAGAGATTACTTCCTATTCTTCCTCTCTATTATTATCTTACCTCTTAAGTATATTAATTTATTATATAAACTTATTCTTTACTTAGTAATTCTTTACTAAGTACTCTATTTTACTATACTTATAGTATTTTTAGCTTTCTACTCTTTTAGAGTTCTTATAGTAATAGTATTCTTGTTTTCCTAGGTTTACGTTGTTAACGTATATCTTGTCTAGCCTAAAGTATCTATAGCTACTCTAAACTTAGTTATTCTTATATTAGTACTTATACTTAGCTTTATACTTTTTAATATCTATACGTAGTACTTTACTATTCTTAGCTTCTACTATATATTTATATATATAGTTATTAACTTAAATTACTTCTTCTATTAGGTCCTCTAACGTCTTAATTATAGCTCTACTACGTACTAGCTTACTTTAAATATTACTCTTAAGTTTTTATTAAAATATCTTTATTAATAACTTATTATTCTATTCTATTTATATCGCGTAGCTTTAGAATTTATTAGTATAGTCTACTACTACTTTATATTATTATAGCTACTATATTACGTACTCTACTACTACTATCGTGTTTACTAGTAGAAATACTTATTATACTTTGTCTTTAAACTTAATCTATTCTTTAAATATCTTATTATAGTTTCTATTATTATTAGTAAAGTATTTCTTAAAGTATAGCGAAACCTATTTCTCTACCTTACCTCTTATATAGGTGTAAGATTTAAAGGAGGTTATAGTAGTTTAATAAAATAGCTTTTTTATAATAGCTATATAAGGGCCTTATTAGAGAGGGATACTAAGGCTTTTAGAAAAGCCTTTTTTTAGATTAATTACTTATAACTTAATAGTACTAGGTATAAACTAAGTAAATTAATTCTACTATCTATCTCTAGCCCTACGCTCTATCTATGTATCTACGATATAGCAGTCTTAGCTAGGTCTCTCAAGATAGCGGCGAGCTAGATCCTTAACACCCCTTCTATTAAGGTACTAGTTTCTTTGTTATATTAGTCGTGCTAACGTAGTCTATCTCTTTGTATATTAGATTCTTTGTTTAATTCCTTTGCTTGTAATAGTTAAGGCTACAATCCTTTTAGCTATAGTAGGGTTAGCGGCTTAGTAATTATACATGTAATCGCGTATCTAATTGCGTATTAAGTATCTAATCGTGTAACTTATCTAATATACCCCTTTAGGTTAGTAACTTGTTAGTAAACTAGATATTATAAAATAAGTGTAAGATTGTTAAGGTAGTCTTAGATTTTATTAAGAGGTGCTTTATATATTGTTTAGTGTTCTATTACTTCTACTAGTCTAAGCTAATTTAAGAAGCATTCTTATTTATTTGTTAGTAAGACTTTTATAAAGATATCTACTATTATCTCTATTAATAAAGTATATTCTACTTTAATTTAGCTAGTAGAGACCTCTTGTCTTAGCTAATAATTGTAGATATTAACGTGCTAAAGCTTAGTCTATAGCTTAGCTAGTTCTTTAGTAACAAGCTAGATTGTTTAAGTATTGTTGTACTAGATAGTAACGTAATTTGTAGTATAGTTTATTAAGTAGTTTTAATATAAATATAGCTTCTTTAGCTACTTGTAATAGGGCTAGTAATTTAGCTTTAGTTGTAGAAGTAGTAACTATATCTTACTTATTTACTCTCTATATAATAAGCCTATTAAAAAGTTTAATTATATAGCCTTAAGAGCTTTTTCGATCTATAGTATTATTAGTAAAGGAAGTATTACTAGTAACTTGTAATAGTTACTACTACCTAGCTAGAGTGCCCTTAATCTCGTATAAGAGAGGTACATAAGTACTTAATTAGTAGCCTTATAGTAAGTAGCGCTTAGGTTTATAAGAAATTAAGTTAGTTATAATATTACAAAAGCTATATCTAGCTAGGTAGTTATAGCTACAAATAGGAGTAAGCTAATTTTGCGTTAATATTTATTAATCTTAGATAGCGTAGCCTAGCTAGTATAGGCCTAAAGTTTAGTAGTAGCTATAGGTATATTGTAATAGACGTATAATTTATCTATAAGCTAACTTATCTTGTTAATATACGCTGCCTATAGTAGTTAAATTGTACGTTACTTTCTATCTTAAATTACTTTAATACTAAGAAACTATTAGAGATCTATTCCTCTAGTAATAGTATACTTCTCTTTTAGAAGATTAGTTACTTACTATACTTCCTTAGTCTTCTACTTGTTATATGCAATAATAATGTTATTTACGTAGAAGAAGATAATAATTCTATCTTTAACTATATAGTATAGTTTGTATAGTACTATTTAAAAGCCTATAGCTTTAAGTATAGCTATAAATTCTCTCTACTATAAGAGAGGTAAGATCTAGAGACTATATAGGGCCTTTTAGACTCTAAGGATTATACCCTTCTTTTAGTATCTCCTTAGTATTCTTATATAGATCTCTTAGTCTATTACTATATAAATAAAGGCGTTAGTTACGTTATACTATTTTAGTTTAAGATTATATTTAGTAGTAATAGCTATAAGTATCTAAAAGGATTAGCTAGCTAGTATTATAGTATAAGTCTCTTATACTATAACGTTTTATTACTAGTCTCTTTATACAACGAGTTAAGCTTTGTATTTAATAAATTAATAATATTTATTAAGCTTGTACGTATATACCTATATATAGTCTAGTATCTACTAGCTAGAACGCTAGATAGGTTTAGTTAGTACTTTAGTCTATAATTTTATCTAGCGATAGCTAGTTAAGTAGGATAACTTAGCTTCTTTAAATAACTCGCCTATTAGATAGCTTTCTAGGTTTGTTTAGTATAAGGGTAGTAATAGAAGTTAATTGTAGTAAAGCTTTAGTCCTCTTACAAGTATTATTTTTATCTTAGCTTTATCTATAAGTTCTCTTTAGTATTTTCTAAAGTTGCCTACCTAGGTACTAGCTATAAAGGCTACTACCTATAGTATAGTTTTAGATAAGCTATATCTATTGTATACTATTAACTCTAGTTAGTCTCTAGTTATTAAATAGGCTAGTATTACTACTAGAGGTAGAGATAGTAGAAGAGTTAGATAGTAGTCTACGATCTTTCTTCTATAGTAGTAGCTAGGTAGATCTTCTTTATTATTTGTAGATATATCTAACTTAGTATTATCTTTATAGAAGGACTCTATTTCTAGCTTGTATACTAGTACTAGGAGCTTAATTATTTTAATATAGGTAGTAATCTTTTCTAGTATTTAATATATAAAGTTATTTATTAGATCTTCTATTTTACTATTAAAGATTATTTACTTATTAAAGATTATATCTTATATACTTATTACTTTAGCTATAGATAGCACCTAGATCTAGTAGATATTTAATAACTAGTATCTTATAAGGTAGCTAATCTATACTTTTAGATCTAAACGTTATAGCCTTAATTTACTACAATACGTATTATTAGTTATTGCGAAGGCTTTATACCTATATACTTTTAAGTAAGCTAAGTTTAGCTTTCTTATTAATACTATAATTCTTTAATTCTTAGTAACTTTTGTAAAGAATACTTTATATAGTGTCTTCTAGTTATTTAAGGAACTTAGTATTTAATTATATAGGTAGACTCTAGTCTATATAATTTTAGGCTAAAGTTCTTATAGCAAATTTGCGTTAAGTTGTATTGTATATACTTTCTTCTTGTTAATTCTTCTAGCGCGCTTAGCTCCTCTATTCTAGGCTTAAGTATCTAGAGCTAAAGGTTTAATAGTAATACCTTACAAGTTTAACTAGCGCTAGACCTCTAGTTTTACTGTTGTAATCTTGTTGTTAGTTTTAATTACTTTAACTAAGATACTATACTAATTTTTTAATAAGAAGATTAAGTTTAATAGCACCTTAATAATTAATTTAGCTAACTAGTTATTAGTAAAGTAGAAGTCTTACTATAGTTTTAAGTACTTATTAGTAATAAGTATCTAGCTTTTCTCTTTAGTAACGCTTTATACTTTATATAAGTAGAAGTTAATAGAAAGGGTTTCTCTTAGTCTTTTATAACTAATTCTTAGTATATAGCTAATTTACTACTTTATCTTAGCTTTACTATATACGTTATACTAGACTATAGATACTCCTTTTATACGCACCCTTTAAGCTTACTAGATAAAGTATTTAATTATAGCTAGTCCTAGATAGCTAAGTCTCTTATACTATAGTAGTATAGGTACTCTAATAGTCTAAGGTTTATAGGTATAGTATACTACTTAGTATATAAGATTATATAATAAATAATACTCGAGTACCTATTAACTATAGATCTTAGTAAAGTATCTAATTATTTATCTATTAGGCTTGTTTAGAGTTCTTAGCTTAGATTAAGTATTCTACTATATTCTTCTCTACTATAGTAGTTAGAAAGAGACTAGGTTATAAAAGATATCTAGGCATATAGCTACGTTATATAGAACTAGTTTGTTTTCTATTAGCTAGTTTTTTAGCGTAAAGGTAAGAGATCTATATCCTTTTACTTATATCTTTAACTTGCCTACCTATATATAATTATTTAGCCTTAATAGACAATAGTTGTATACACGAGTTAGGTTGTTTATAATATAGTAGGTTAAACTAGAGTCTAGGATAAAGGAATTCTAGAGAGGGTAGGTATTATAAGTATTCTTTATAGTTTTAGTAACAAAAGTGCTCTTAATACTTAATATTTACTAGTCTTCTAGTTAATCTTCCTTATAGATTTTAGTAGCCTAAGGTAACTTAGCGTGTAGTTCTATATTAGGCTTTGTTTAATACTTTAACTATCTTCTTATTAGTCTTTACAAAGTTGTGTTATACTTACGTTTATAATTAATAAGCTCTTTTAAAGTCTTACTTAGAGTCTACTAATCTAGTACTTTGTTAGGATTAATATTATAGTAATTACTAAGTTTATAAAGTCTTTTATAAGCTAGGTATTATTTACCTATAGCTCTTTAACCTATTATTTAGTTAACGTTAGTATTACTACTACGTATACGTTAATTATAAGGTCTACCCTATTTATTAAGTAGTGCGCTGTCTACAAGAAAGGCGTCTCTAGTCTTACCCTAGGTAGTATTACTACTAGTAGCGTAAAGTAAAGTATTATCTACTACGAAAGTAGCTTTGCGCCTCTCTATATTTAGGGGATAGTATACTATTATATACTTATAGTAGCGTTTTATTATCTTCCTCTAGTTTATACTAAGTAATAGCCTTCTATTATCTTAAAAGGTTGTAGACTAAATTAGTGCTATGTATTTAATAGCTACTAAAAAGTCTTAAGTAATTATATTAATTTGTAGTAACTCTACTACTTAATACGTTTTAGCCTTAGTAGTAGTATAGTTATACTTAGCTATCTATATATCCTAATTTGCTAGGCTTCTTATAAGCTTAAGTAATTTAAGGTATCTATTACGTGTACGCTCTTACTTAATATACTTGTCTACGCTAATAGTTTACTTTAGGTTTAATAGCTACTAACGTAGAGATTAGTTTAGTAAGTAGTACGTACGTAGTAGATGTAGCGAGACTAAGGATTAGATAAACGTTATAATATACTAGAGACTTAACTACTCTTTTTTGTACTTGTGTTAGTTACTATAGTATTACTTAGCTAATATTTTATAGTATTTAAGGTCTTCTTTAAAAGCTTTATAACTAGTAGCTAAGAGTTTAGACTACTATATAAGAGTCTTAACACCTAATACTAGAGTGTAGTTAGCTATTACTAGAGCTCTAATTAGTTCTAGTCTCTAAATTAGCTAGGTAGAGGATTCTAGGTTAATCTTATCCTAAATATTATATACTACGCATCTAGATTGTAGTTAAATTATCTATATAGTATAATCCTTATTAGTCCTTAACGTTATAGTTAGATCGCGTTAGGTTGTACTAGCTATCTTGTTTTAGCTTTAAGTTGCGAGAGGGTAGAAGATTGTTACTTTTTACTAACGCGCGTAGGGCTACTAGAGGGTAGGAGATTAGCACTTTTCGCTAACACTCTTTATAGTACTTAGCTTAATACTTAGCTTAATACTTAAGTTAATGCTCGAGTTAATGCTCGAGTTAATACTTAAGTTAATACTTAAGTTAATACTCGAGTTAATACTTAAGTTAATGTAGGTAGATACTAGTTTACTTAACTTAGTTAAGGTAGTAAGACTCTTAATTGTAAGATTTAAAGGAGGTTATAGTAGTTTAATAAAAAGGCTTTTTTGTAATAGCTATATAAGGGCCTTATTAGAGAGGGATACTAAGGCTTTTAGAAAAGCCCTTTTTTAGATTAATTACTTATAACTTAATAGCACTAGGTATAAACTAAGTAGATTAATTCTACTATCTATCTCTAGCCCTACGCTCTATCTATATATCTACGATATAGTAGTCTTAGCTAGGTCTCTTAAGATAGTAGTAAGCTAGATCCTTAATACTTCTTCTATTAAGGTACTAGTTTCTTTATTATATTAGTTATACTAACGTAGTCTATCTCTTTATATATTAGATTCTTTATTCGATTCCTTTATTTGTAACAGTTAAGGCTACAATCCTTTTAGCTATAGTAGGGTTAGTAGCTTAGCGATCGCACATATAATCGCGCATCTAATTGCGTATTAAGTATCTAATCGTATAACTTATCTAATAATAGGATAATATAAGTATAGCTCTATCTTTATCCTAAACTTAGTCTACCTTAAAAAAGAGATTAAGTTATAAGATCTATAGCTTAAGCTTATTTTATTCTCTATAGTAGAGGTCTAGCTTAGTAACCTTAGAAGTAGTAGTATAGGTTACTCCTATACGCTAGTTATCTATATTTATTAACGTATTACTTATCTTAAGAGTATTTAATATATTAAGTCCTTAGAACTAAGTAAGAGTAATAAGGGTAAGTAGGCTTCTATAAGATAAGTAAGGTTAATAAATAAGTTAGTTACTTAACTTAATTAATAGTTAGCTCTTATTAGAGTATTACGAGGTATATAAGTATTAATAAGTAGATAAGAATCTAATTAAAGTATTAGTTGTAATACTCTATTAAGATAAGAGGTAAAGAAGAAATTAAATACAATAGTCTATAAAGGTCTATCGACGTTCCTATATACTTACTATGTAGTAGTTATTTCTAAGCGCTTACTCTAGAGCGTTTGCTCTAGAGCGCTTATTCTAGAGCGTTTACTCTAGAGCGTTCGCTCTAGAGCGTTTACTACTAAATAGTTACGTATTCTACTACGCTGTATTACCTAGCCTAATCGCGTGCAATACAACGGCTTACCTACTACTTAGTATTGTAATAAGTTAAAGGATTAAATTACTAATACTATCCTAATAATATATATCCTATTAACTATATACTTATTATACTCTATTATATATTATTATAGATTACCTTAATCTATTATATATAATTATAGATTACACTAATCTATTATACGTTATTATAGATTACTTTAATATATTATACGTAATTATAGATTCCTACTATATATCCTAATTGTAAGTAGTTTCCTAATTAAAGTTGTTACCCTACTCGTCCTATACTTTGTTAGTATCTAAGTTAGGACTAATTAGTTTTATCTCGATTTCTCTTATTATATCTATAATATTACTAGTCTATAGAACTATTATACTTCTTATAAGTTTCTAGGTATTAGCTATTCTTTAATTATCTTAATCTTATTTAGGTCTATTTTTATCCCTCTTAGTTCTATAATAAATCCTAAGAAGTCTATTTCCTTTATATAGAACTAGTATTTCTTTATCTTAAAGAATAATTTATTTTCTACTTGTTTTTCTAATACTTTATATATATATTATATGTATTCTTCCTCTATTTCTAAGAATATAAGGATATTGTCTAGGTATATAAATATAAATATATCTAGGTACTCTTTTAGAACTATATTTATACTTTCTTAGAATACTACTAGTGTATTTGTTAATCTAAATAGTATAACTAAGTATTTAAATAGTTTATACTATGTTCAAATTTAGTTTTTTATTTATTTCCTTTTCTAATCCTAATTTAATAATAGGCATTCTAGATATTTAGTTTTATAAAGATTTATACTTTCTACAGCTTATTTTATATCTTATTAATTTATAGTAAGGGATATTAGTTCTTGTTTATAATTGCGTTAGTCTTTCTAAAGTCTATATAAGGTTATTTTTTACTTATCTCTTTTTTATCTATAAATATAAGTCTATATACTACTAAGGATTTAGATTTTTATATCTAACCTTTCCTTATTACGTCTTAAATAAATATTTGTTTAATCTTTAATTTTTCTTTAGTTTTCTATAGACTAGGCTCTATTCTACATCTTTTTCTTTTTCTAATTTTATTACTAAGTTCTATAGTTATTGTTTTAGAATATAGTTATTGTTTTAGAATATAGTTATTTTTTTAGAATATAGTTATTGTTTTAGAATATAGTTATTGTTTTAGAATATAGTTATTGTTTTAGAATATAGTTATTGTTTTAGAATATAGTTATTGTTTTAGAATATAGTTATTAGTTTTAGTAAGATATTTTTCTTATTTCTTATATTCTTTTAGGAATTCTCTTGTATATATACTTATATTAGCTTTTAATATTGTTTTCTTAGGGTAGCTAATTCTACTAATTTTCTAATTAATTCTTAGGTTAGTTATTTTTAACTATAGTATCCCTAATATTATTTCTTATTTATTATTAATTATTATTATATCTATAACTATATTCTTAATCTTTAGTCCTTCTAATTCTACTATAGAGAGCATTATCTTAAACTATATAGGTTCCTAGAATAGTTTACCTTTAATTATACTTAGTTATTAAGGGTATTTCTTTATTATATACTTTATTCCCTTATCTTCTATAAACTTCTTTAATATAAAGTTTCTTATAGCTATACTATTAATTATAATTTGTACTTTCTTTCTTTAGTACGTTCTTTTTTTTTATAATATATAGGCCTATTATACTATTAAGCTTTACTTACCTAGGCTATTTTGTAAATTGTCTATTTCTTTAAAGCTATTACTTTACTTTCTATTTATAGTCTTTATATTTTAGATATTTATTTTCTATATATTTATACTATAGTCTTCTTAAGATAAATTCTCTAAGTAGTTTCTTACTAGGTCTTATTGCTATATACTCTTTGTTAGGTATCTTAATTAATTCCTAACTTTAGATATCTTCTCTTTAGATAGCTTTTGTGTAATTATATCCTTTTCTTCTTACTAGCTAGGCGTAGTTTCTTGCCTTAGTTTCTCTATATATATAGTAATTAGTATTTAAATATAATACCTAGGATACTTTAAAATATACTAAATATTCTAGATCTATTCCTTATTATCTCTTTCTTAGTATTTATCTATACTATACCTTATTTATATTAGGATATAGTATACTACTAGTATACTTAGTGTATAGGCTTTATTAATCTATTATATCTTTCTTATAATAAACTACTACTCTCTTTATATAGGTATTCTTCCTACTATAACTATATACTACTTTATCTATTACTAGTACGCTATAAACTTTATATTCTTAGG
This sequence comes from Ophiosphaerella korrae, assembly GCA_028456385.1. Taxonomy (NCBI): domain Eukaryota; kingdom Fungi; phylum Ascomycota; class Dothideomycetes; order Pleosporales; family Phaeosphaeriaceae; genus Ophiosphaerella; species Ophiosphaerella korrae. Next base: position 53,489 of record JALNQF010000240.1, on the reverse strand, counting down.
ATTACGTACCTTCTAGTTTTTATACGCTTCTTCTATACTTATAACTAGTAAGTATTTCTAGTTAAACTTCTAATATTTATTTTGTTCTACTATATCTATTATAGTATAGCTATTATAGCTTCTATTAATTTAGGCGTACTCTATATCTTTTATTTTAACTTATTCTTTATTACTTCTTAGTCTTTTAGAAGTAACCTTATTAGTTTCTTTAAGCTATTCTTATACTCTTTCTTTTATTACTACTACTTTATTCTTTTATAAGAACTATTCTACTCTCTATTTACTAGATAAGTATATATAGTAATTGTCTTTATAATAAAATGTCTAATAAAGTATTACGTGTTATAATTCTTTACTTACTACTACTTTCTCTTATAGCTTAGCTTATACTTTAGGTACTTCTTTCTTATCCTTAGTTTTCTTTAACTAGGCTTCTTTCTCTTTTTTAGGGTTTTTACTTCTATAGTCTTTTACAAAGTATTTTAGTTTCCTATATTTATAGTATACTATATCTTTCTTTTTTAACTAGTAATTTTTTATATAGTAGCCTTTTTTACTATAATTAAAGTACGTAAAGTCTTTATTCTTCTTCTTACTATCTTTATTAGAGTCTAATATTATAAGGTCTCTACTATTATAATTTCTATAATATCTACTATACTTATTAATTCTCTATTCTTAGAAGTTATTATTAACCTATATTACTTATACTTTTAGAGCTATTAGTATACTTAGTTTCTTTATTTAAATTAGTTTATATTAGATATTCTTCTTTAGTCCTTGTTTAAATCTTAATATAAAAGATAGCTTGTTCTATTCTATATTCTATAATAGTTGTTTAAATTCTAATACGTATTCTAGATTACTTTTTTATTATTTAAGCTACTTAAGTTTTTCTTCTACTTATTAGGTAATATTAATATCTCTAAACACTACTCTTATTCTTTATATAAAGTATTTGTAGCTTCTAAAAATAGCTTTAGTTTTATCTTTTCTTATTCTTAGAGCTTATAGACTATAATCTATCTAATAAGGTTTAAACTATCTTATAGCTTTTCTTTTTAGGTATATTCCTATATACGCAAACTTCTTTTCTTTAGTATTAAAGTATAGTACTTGTACGTCTATCTATAGTTTTACTATAGCTAGGAAGGATCTTAGTTCTTTCCTTATTCTATTAAATTTTTCGAGTATAGGTATCTTAGGTAGTTTCTTTATTGCACTTATCTCTAATCTCTAAGTAGGTTTTTCTACCCTATTCTATCCTACTATAATAGCTTTAATTTAAATCTTATTCTATTTAATATAATCTTGTAGTTCTTTATTCTACGTTTCTAAGGCTTTAATTATAAGTTGTATATCTCCCTTCTTAGTAATTAGGTTGTTTAGATATATCTTAACTACTACCTAGTTAGTTCTATCTAACTTATAACTACTTAGAAGTACTTTACCTCCTTTCTTAGTTAAACTTTCTACTATCGTATTAGCTTAGACTATGCGCTACTTACGCTTTACTTCTTCTAATAACTAGATTAGTAAGGTATAATAGGCCTTTTTATCGTTAACTATAGGTAGCCTATAGAGGGGGTTAGTAGATTAAAAGGTAATAACAAAAGCTCGTGTTATAATCTACAATAACTAAGAATAATAGTTAATTTGTATATTTAATGTTAAGTATTAGCGTTTGTAGTTAATAATTAAATTACTAATACTATCTTAAGAGTGCGTATTACTACAAACTATATACTTCTATTAATCTATTTATATAACTTTATAGATTATTCTAATCTATTATATATAATTATAGATTACTCTAATCTATTATGCGTTATTATAGATTACCTTAATCTATTATACGTAATTATAGATTACTTTGCATTACGTATCTAGGTTGTAGTTAGCTTCCTAATCAAGATTATTACCCCGCTCGTCCTATACTTCGTTAGCACTTAAGTTAGGACTAATTAGTTCTATCTCGATTTCTCTTGTTACGCCTATAATATATAGGATAAGTAGGGTAATAACCTAGACTAGGAAATAAACTACAAACTAGATATATAATATAAAGTAATCTATAATTATATATAATAGATTAAGGTAATCTATAATAACGTATAATAGATTAGGGTAATTTATAAGGTTACACAAATAGATTACTTAAGGTATATAGTTATTAGTAATACGTATTGTTAGGATAGTATTAGTAATTTAATTATTAACTACAAGTAATAATACTTAACATCGTAAGACATCCTTTATTATTCTTAGTCTATTATAGATTACCTTATAAGCTTTTATTATTAACTTCTAATCTACTAATAACTTTATAGTAGTCCTTATAGATAATAATAGGTAACTACGTTATATAAGATTAAAATATATAGAATTATAAGTAAAGTTATTTTTAACTAAGTTTAAATAACTTTACTATAGAGCTTACTTAAAAAGTATATTATTAGTTAGAGCTTTACTCTTTATAATTTAAGTAAACTAATAGTAGTAAGTAAGTTATATAAGCTATTTAAGCTACTTTACTATATATAAGTAGCTTAGCTTAAATAGCTCTTTAATTAATAATTATCTTCTACTTCTTTTTAAGTTTATATCTTATAATATTTACTTACTTTATTTAATAGATTATTTAATACTTTTACTTAGAATACTATAGTAATAAAAAGAGAAGTTTAGAGTTTTATTATTAACTAGGTCCTTAATAAACTCTAGTTTAGATCTCTTTTCTATCTAAATAGATCTTTAAACTTAGATCTTTAGACTTTTTACAAAATATATATTTCGTAATATAGATATTAAATAATAATAATTCTTAATAAAACTTGGTTATATTAGTTATAGAAATCTAAGCGTTTCTAACTTCTTTTTTAACTCTTTTTTAATAATATTTAGACCTAGCTGTTTTTCTAGTCTTAATACTACTTTTATCTTAAAATATTATTTTTCTTAAATAAAATTCTTTATTTTTTAGCCTTTATAGCTACTCTTTACTATAACTAACTCTTATAATAGTTTTTTTTTTATTAATAAAAGACTTTTTATTTATATTATTAGTAGTAGAGCTTTTTTCTATAATAAATTGTATTAAGCTCCTAATAGAAATTGTAATATTACAATTAAATATAAATCTTTTATTAGTTTTCTTAAGGGTTTTTTTTAAAGTCTTTATTTAAATACTTTTTAGTTCTTATATTTAACTTTATAACACGTTAATCTTTTCTAAGCTTATAGTAAAATTATTACTAATCTTTTTATTTATTCTATTAATAGTATTGTTAAGAGACTTATTATCTTTTTTTATTATGGTATATATAGTAGATAAAAGTATTTTAGCTTAATATAAAAACTAACTTTAAATTTAAACTTAGAAAGATTTAAGCTTATATTTATAAATATATAGAAGATAATAAAAAAAAAATCGAAATAAATTTATATAAAATAGACTAAAAAGTAAGTAATATATTATATAATATTAGATTACGTACTAATATAGCTATTTTTTCTTCTTTCTTTTACTAAAAACTTAGTTAAGAAACTTTAGCTTAAAATTAGGTTATATAATTTCGTCTAACTATATTAGAGATAGTTAGAATATAAAGAGTTTTAATACGTAAATAAAAAGGTTCTATTAAGTTAAATTTTATATTAAAAAAAGTTCTATAATTACTTTAAACCTAAGCTCGATTTCGATTAGTAATTAAATATTATAGTACGCAATTTTAAAGTACTCTATATTCTCTTTTATATTATATTTTAGTAATATTATTAACTAATTTTTTTATAGAGTTCTTAGAAGTTAAAAACTATAACTTTTTTTAAGCTTTTTTTTTATATTACTTTACTATAGCTATTATACAAAAGCTTTTGTATTAATTTACTATAATTTCTTTTTAATCTAATAATTATATACTTTATAGATTTAAGTAACTATTAAAACTTACTTTAAATCTAATAAGTAACTTACTATAAGTTACTAGTAATACTATTTTTTCTAATTTTACTATAGACTTAAATAGCTCTTAACGTTATATAATTATACTTTTAAATAGGCTTATTTAATAGAAAGTAATAAAGTAGGAAATAGTTCTTACATTTATAACTAAAGTTAAATTACTAGCTTTATTATAAGTAGCTAAAAAAGCTATATTTATATAAAAACTACTTAAATAATTATATAATAAACTACTTATAAACTATCCTATAATCTAGTATAATAATACTTAAATAATCTAGCTTATTCCTAAATAACTAGTGTAATAGGTTACCTAGAGTCAACTTCCTAGTAACCCTTATAGTTAATAGTAGATTAAAGAGTAATAGTAAAAACTTATATAGTAATCTATAATAGGCTATAAATAATAGAATATATTTTGTAACTATCTTAGTATTATTACTTGTAGTTAATAATTGAATTACTAATACTATCCTAATAATAAGTATTATTACTAACTATCTACTTTTATTTCTTAGCTAACTTTGTACTTTGTGTTTACTAAGATCGCAAATCGCGAATCTATTACGTACCTAGCTTTATACTTTATATTTACTAAAATCGCGAATCGCGAATCTATTACGTGTCTCTATTGTAGTTAGTCTCCTAGTTAATTTTGTTACCCTATAGGTTATACGTGCTTTTATTATCTATAGTAGGGTTAACTAGCTTAAATTAGTTTTCTATTATTATAGCTATAACACTATTCTTCTCTTTAGGTAAGTTTTTATTTCTCTACCCTAGGCCTAAGGTTATTAGTCTAGTTTCTTTGTTTATTTCTAATTCTTTATTATTCTCTATATCTTCTTATTCTAATTATAACAAACTTCTTCTTATTACCTGTATTACTCGTAATAAGGTTAAAATATTTCTTTACGCTTATTATACTTACCTAAAGCTTACTTATCTAGTTTCTTTAAAGGATAGTAAATATTATAGTAAATATATTCTTACTAATATCTAATATAAGTATACTCCTTTAGGTGTTTCTCTTATAGAGTATAAGTATTTAATTTCTATATAGTCTCTTCTTACTAAGTTATATAAGGCGAGCCGTTAACTAGGCTTAAGAGATACTATTATTATAGCTTATAGCTACTAAGGCTAAGTATAAGCTAACTCTTTATAAGCTAGTAGATCTTTATTTTTAAGTTAAGCGTCTTCGTAAGATAAAGGCCTATAATAACGCTAAATTGTCTAAATAGTCTCGTACCTTAGAGGCTAAGATAGACCTTAAGGACGCTGTAGAGGCTACTCTAGCTCCTATTATATTAGACGTTCCTAACGCCTCTCTATTTAGCGCTAGTAGTACTAATTTTCTTAGTTCGCTATAAGGCGCTCTAGAAGGTTTTAACTTTAGAACTCTTTTAGTTTCTTAGAGTAATTAAGATTATCTTCTAGTTCCTATATTTTTTCCTATAGTTGTCCTTTTTTATTTATACCTATCTATTCTACTAAGTAGTAATTTCTTCTATTGTAGAACTAGTACTATAAGATTTCTTTAACTTCCTATTCTTCTTATTCTCTATACGTGTCTACTTTATATACTAGTAGTTCTACTTCTTATAGTACTTGTTCTAGTAGAGCTACGTAGAATATTAGGTATATCCTTATCTTACTTAGTAGCTTTAGTTTAAATATAACTAGTGTAACTTTCCTCTTAATTTTATATAGTCCTATTTTAGCGTAGTCTAGTTTTAAACTTAATTATTTACTCTTAATATTCTTTTATACTAACTATACTTTTTCTCTCTCTCTAAATTAAAGTCCTTCTTTATATTTCTTATTATAGTGTTTTACTATTTAATTATATAGGAATTCTATATCCTATCTTAGTTAATTATATATGTTTTTAAGTCTATTAATAAAGTTTTCTCCTCTTAGAGACTAAGATATCTAGCTTCTTAGTATCTAGTATATATTAGGCTCGAATCTATAGTTCGTAAAGAAGAGTAATACTCTTATTACTATATTCTTTGCGCTGTTGTATACTAACTATACTATAAGTAATAGCTATACCTAGTTGTTCTAGTTATAGTTAAGGTAGCACCTTAAGTACTATTCTATTGTTTAATTTATTCGTTCTAATTATCTATCTATTTATAGATAATATACTATAGATATTACGTACTTTATTCTTAATTACGCTATTATTGTTCTCTATAGTTTTAATATAAATTATATATCTCTATCTATAATAATCTTGTCTAGTAGTCTATATTAACTAATTATAGTTCCTAGAACTTAGTATACAGTAACCTCTATCCCGCTTTTTTCTTTATATAGTCTAAAGTATAAGTACTTTATAAGTTTATCTACTATTATTAAGATTCTATTATTTTTAATCTCTAATATTAGGTCCTTAGACTTAGGTAGCTTTGTAATAAAGTCTATTATAATAACTCTCTATAGTTGTTCTAGTACTTCTACTAGTTATAGTATCTTATATAGTATATATCTACTATGTTTATTCCTCTAATATTCTATATAGTCTTGTAGTACTTTTGTTACTAATTATCTTGCTTTTAGGATATAATAGTCTTGTAGTAGTCTCTCTAATATTTTATTAATTCCTTAGTAACTATATACTAGTAATTTATAGAATTGTCGTATAAATTCTTTTTAGATCTTTCTTAGAATATATATTCTTCTATAGGCTTGTACAAATCCTTCTTAGATTTCTAATTTCTATATTTCTTTAGATACTTCTTACGTTGTTTTCTAAATCTATTTATCTAGCTTACTACTTATTCTTTTAAGTGTTACGGCTATTTTAGGTGTATTTAGGACTAAATATCCTTCTTTGTTCTTAACTAGAACTATACTAGTAGCGCTTACTTCTTCTTATAAGTCTAGTTTTCTACTAAGAGTATCTATAAACTAATTGTCTTTCTCTTTTATATATATAATTTCTATATTAAATATTAATAGAAATTCCTACTATCTTGTATAACGTTATAACAACTCTTTATTTATTATAAATCTAGTAAGATTCTTATAGTCTATATAAACTTTTATCTAATACTTTACTCTTTATAAGTATACTCTCTATTATTTAAATACTTTATAGATTACTAGTATTTCTTTGTTATAGATTAGATAATTAAGTTCTACTATCTTTATCTTCTTAGAGAAGTATTTAACTAAGTATTCTTTTTTAGTCTCTAGGTCTTCTTATATCAATACTATACTATAGACTAAATTAGATGTATCTATTTTTACTATTACTAGTAAGTCTAGGTTGTATATTCTAATAACTAGGTTTTCTATAAATTTCTTCTTAATCTTATTAAATACTTTATCGCATTCTATTATCTATTTAAATAGCGTATCTTTTTTTATAAGTCTTGTTATTAGCTCTATATCTTTAGTCTATCCTACTATTAACTTCTTATAGAAATTAGCTAATCTATAAAATTGTTATACCTCTTTTAGGTTTCTTAGTGTTAGCTATTCGTTAATTAATCTAATCTTTTCTAGGTTAATCTTGATTTTTCCTAGTTTAATAATAAATCTAAGGAAGTCTGTTTCCTTTATATAGAATTTATATTTTCTTATTTTAAGAAATAATTTATTTTCTACTAGTTTCTCTAGTACTTTGTGTATATATTGTATATATTCTTTCTCTATTTCTAAAAATATAAGGATATTGTCTAGGTATATAAATATAAATTCGTCTAAGTACTCTCTTAGTACTATATTAATTCTTTCCTAGAATACTACTAGGGCGTTTATTAAGCTAAATAGTATAACTAAGTATTTATATAGTCTATACTATATTCTAAATACTATTTTCTACTTATTACTTTTCTTAATTCTAATTTAGTAGTAGGTATTTTAGATATCTAGCTTTGTAAAGATTTTTGCTCTTTATAATCTATTTTATATTCTATCTATTTATAGTAATAGGTATTAGTTCTTGTTTATAATTACGTTAGTTTTCTTAAAGTCTACGCAAAGTCTTTTATTATTTATTCTTTTCTTATCTATAAATATAAGTCTATGCGCTACTAAAGATTTAGATTCTTTTATCTATCCCTTTTTTATTATGTTCTAGATAAATATTTGTTTAATTTTAGATTCTTCTTCTATTTTTCTATAGACTAAGCTCTAACCTACGTCTTTATCTTCTTTTAGCTCTATCGCTAAGTCCTATAGTTAATATTCTAGAAGATAATCCTCTAGCTCTACGAGCTATTCTTCCTATTTCTTATATTTTTTAAGAAATTTTCCTTTGTAGGTGCTTATGTTAGCCTTTAATATATCTATTCTATAGTATTTAATCTTTCTTATTCTCTAATTAATATAGGGGTTAGTTGTTTAGAACTATAGCATACCTAGTATTATATCTTGTTTGTTATTAATTGTAGTTATATCTATAACTATATTCTTAATTTCTAGTCTTTCTATCTTTAGTATTAAAGGAACTATTTTAAACTGTATAAGTTCCTAGAATAGTTTTCTTTTAATTGTACTTAGTAGTTAAGGGTATTTTTTTGTTGTATATTCTATTCCTTGTATTTCTACGAACTTCCTTAATATATAGTTTCTTGTAGCTCTACTATTAATTATTAATTATACTTTCCTCTCTTAGTATATACCTATTTTTGTAATGTGTAGGCCTACTATACTTTCTAGCTTTTCTTGCTTAGGTAACTTTATAAATTGTCTATTTTTCTAGGGCTATAGCTCTACTTTAAGTTTATATTCTTTATATTTTAGATATTTATTATTTATATATTTATACTATAGTCCTCCTTAGATATATTTCTTTACTAGTTTAGATCTAGGTCTTACTACTGCGTATCTATCTTCTAGGATTATTTCCTATCCTTAGATATCTTTTACTAGAATTACTCTTATATAGTTATATTTTCTTCTTCTTATAAGCTATATATTGTTATTTGCTTTAGGGTTTCTATATATAGTATAATTCTTGTCTAGGTATAATATTTATAATACTTTAAAGTGTACTAGATGTTTTAGGTTTACTATCTTATTATCCCCTTTCTAGTATTTATCTTTACTAGGTGTATTTATTGTTAGGATATAGTATACTACTAGTACTCTTAGTGTATAGGCTTTATTAATCTATTGTATTTTTCTTATAAAGTGTTCCTATTCCTATTATATAGGTATCCTTCTTACTATAACTATATATTATTTTATCTATTCCTAAAATAGTATAAACTTTATCTCTTTAGGATTACGTTCTTTCTAGTCTTTATACGCTTCTTCTATACTTATAACTAGTAAGTATTTTTAAACAAACTTCTATTCTTTATTTTATTCCTCTATATCTATTGTTATTTAGCTATTATAGCTATATATTGTTAGCTAGGTATACTTTATTCTTTTTATACTAACTTATCTCTTACTTCTTTATAGTCTTTTAGAGGTAGCTATAGTAGTCTCTTTATTTAGTGCTAGTCCTTTAGCCTAGATTAATAGTACTAGGGGCTCTTCCCCTTCTAGATCTTCTACTAGTAGGTCTATTACTTAGGCTATTTCTTCTAGCTAAGCCTTTATTCTTTCTTTTATTATAGCTACTCTATATCTCTATTTTTATAGGAACTATACTACTCTCTATTTACTAGAAAGGTATATATAGTAGTTATTATTATAACAAAAGGTCTAATAGAGTATTATATATTATACTTCTTTACTCTTAGCTACCTTCTCTTAAGGCTTAGCCTGTGCTTATAGTGCTTCTTTCTTTTTTTTAGTTATCTTTAACTAGGTTTCTTTCTTTAGGTCTTTAATCTTGTAGTCTTTTGTAAAGTATTTAGGTTTCCTACACTTATAATATACTATATCCTTCTTCTTGTTTAATTAGTAGTCTTTTATATAATAGCTTTTCTTACTATAGTTAAAGTATGTAAAGTCTTTGTTCTTCTTCTTCTTCTTATCCTTGTTAGCGTTAAGGACTATAGGGTCTCCCTTATTATAATTCTAGGTATAACCTCTATATTTATTCTTCTTCTATTCTTAAAGATCGTTGTTAATCTATATTACTTATTATTTTAAAGCTTCTAGTATTCGTAGTTTCTTTATGTAAATTATTTTGTATTAAATTTTTAAGTTTAGTTCTTGCTTAAATCGTAATATTAAGGCTAACTTGTTCTATTCTATGTTTTACGATAGTTATTTAAATTATAATATATACTTAGGAACACTCTAACTTTGTATAAGCTTCTCTAGCTATTCTTTAGCTTGTTAGGTAATATCTATATCTCTAAACGCTACTCTTATTCGTTTAGTAAAGTATTTATAACTTCTAAAGATAGCTCTAGTTTTATCTTTCTAGGTTATTAGAGAGTGTGTTGTATAATCTATCTAGTAAGGTTCGTACTATCTTATTACGTCTTCTTTAAGGTGCAATCTAATATATATTACCTTTTTTTCTTTTATATCAAAGTATAGTGCTTATATATCTATCTAGAGTTATACTAATATAATAAAGGGTCTTAGTTTTTCTCTTATTCTATTAAACTTCTTAAGGACAGGTATCTTTAGTAGCTTCTTTGTCGCGCTTATCTCTAAGCGTTATATAATTAGTTCTATTTAATTCTAGCCTTCTATAATTGCTTTAATCTATGCCTTGTTTTATTTCGCGTAATCTTGTAGTTCCTTGTTCTACGTTTCTAATATATTAATTACTATTTTTATGTCTTCTTTGTCTAAGATTAGGTTATTAATACAATCCTTAATTATTTCCTATATAGTGCTATTAGACTCTTAGCTCCTAGGGGCTTTACTTATTTTAGTTAAACTTTCTACTATTATATTAGCTAGACTATACGCTACTTACGCTTTGCTTCTCGTAATAACTAAATTAGTAAGGTGTAATAGGCTACCTATTATTAACTATAAGTACTTATCTTAAAGAGGTTTGTAGATTAAGAGTTAATAACAAAAGCTTGTATAGTAATCTATAATAACTATAAATAATAGAAGATATTTTGTAACTGTCTTGTATTAGCGTTTTGTAGTTAAAGGATTAAATTACTAATACTATCCTAATAATGCGTATTCTACTAACTATATACCTAGGCTTCTTAGCTAGCTTTGTGCTTCGTGTTTGCTAAGATCGCGAATTACAAATTTATTACGTACTTAGCTTCGTGCTTTGTGTTTACTAAGATCGCAAATTGCGAATTTATTACGTGTCCCTATTATAGTTAGTCTCCTAATCTAGTTTGTTCTCTTATAGGTTATATGCGTTGTTATTACCTATAACAGGGCTAATTAGTTTAAATTAGTTTTCTCTTATTATAGCTATAACACTTTATTTTCTATTAGAACTATACTAGTAGCGCTTACTTTATTTTATAAGTCTAGTCTTCTACTTAAAGTATCTACAAATTAGTTATCTTTCCCTTTTATATATATAATTTCTAAGTTAAATATTAATAGAAATTCCTACTATCTTATATATTATTATAATAATTCTTTATTTATTATAAATCCTATAAGATTCCTATAGTCTATATAGACCTTTATTTAGTATTTTACTCTTTATAGGTATACTTTCTATTATTTAAATACTTTGTAGATTACTAATATCTCTTTATTATAGATTAGGTAGTTAAGCTCTACTAGCTTTATTTTCTTAGAGAAGTATTTAACTAAGTATTTCTTTTTAGTCTTTAGGTCTTCCTATATTAGTGCTATTCTATAGACTAAGTTAGATGCGTCTATTTTTACTATCGCTAGTAGGTCTAGGTTATATATTCTAATAACTAGATTTTCTATAAACTTCTTTTTAATCTTATTAAATACTTTATCGTATTCCTTTATCTATTTAAATAGCGTGTCTTTCTTTATAAGTCTTGTTATTAATTTTATATCTTTAGACTATCCTATTATTAACTTCCTATAAAAGTTTGCTAGTCTATAGAACTATTATACTTCTTTTAGGTTTCTTAGTGTTAGCTATTTATTAATTAACTTAATTTTTCTTAAGTTAATCTTAATTCTTCCTAGTTCTATAATAAATCTAAGGAAATCTATTTCCTTTGTATAGAACTCGCATTTTCTTATTTTAAGAAACAATTTATTTTCTACTAGCTTTCCTATTACCTTATGTATATATTGCACGTGTTCTTCCTCTATTTCTAAGAATATAAGGATGTCGTCTAGGTATACGAATATAAATACATCTAAGTACTCTCTTAGTACTATATTAATTCTTTCTTAAAATGCTACTAGAGCATTTATTAATCTAAAAAGTATAACTAGGTACTTGTATAGTCTCTATTATATTCTAAATACTGTTTTCTATTTATTACCTTTCTTAATTCTAATTTAGTAGTAGGCGTTCTAGATATCTAGTTTTGTAAAGATTTCTACCTTTTATAGTCTATCTTGCATTTTATCTATTTATAGTAAGGGGTATTAGTTTTTGTTTATAACTACGTTAGTTTTTCTAAAGTCTATATAGGGTCTCTTATTATCTATTCTTTTTTTATCTATAAATATAAGTCTATATACTATTAAAGATTTAGATTCTTGTATCTATCTCTTTTTTATTATATTCTGTATAAACGTTTATTTAATTTTAGACTCTTCTTCTGTTTTTCTATAGACTAGGCTCTATTTTACGTTTTTCCCTTCTTCTATTTCTATTGCTAAGTCCTATAGCTAATATTCTAGAAGGTAGTCTTTAGGTTCTATAAGCTATTTTTCTTATTTCTTATATTCTTCTAGGAATTTTCTTTTGTAAGAACTTATATTAGCTCTTAGTTTTTCTATTTTATAGTAGCTAATTCTTCCTGTTCTCTAATTAATGTATAGGTTAGTTATTTGTAACTATAGTATTCCTAGTATAATTTCTTATTTATTGTTAATTGTTGTTATATCTATAACTATGTTATTAATCTTTATTCTTTCTAGTTTAAGCGTAGAGGGAACTATTTTAAACTTAATAGGTTTCTAGAATAGTTTCTCTTTAATTATACTTAATTGTTAAGGGTACTTTTTTATTATATAACTTATTCTTTAACTTTCTACAAACTTCTTTAATATAAAGTTCCTTGTAGCTCTACTATTAATTATTAATTATACTTTCTTTCTTTAGTATGTGCCTGTTTTTATAATATGTAGGCCTCTTATACCTTTTAACTATTCTTGCTTTAGTATTTTTATAAATTATCTATCTTTCTAGGGCTATAGCCCTATTTTAAGTTTATATTCTTTGTGTTTTAGATATTTGTCGTATATATATTTATACTATAGTCCTCCTTAGACGCATTTCTTAGATAGTTTAGGTCTAGGCCTTACTACTACGTATCTATCTTCTTAGATTATTTCCTATCCTTAGATATCTTCTACTAGAATTACTCTTATATAATTGTAGCCCTTTCTTTATATAGGCTATATACTATTATTTACCTTAGGGTTTCTATATATAATGTAATTCTTGTCTAGGTATAATATCTATAATGTTTTAAAATATACTAGGTGTTTTAAATCTATTATTTTATTATCTTATTCTTAGTATCTATCTTTGCTAAGTATTTCTATAGTTAGGATATAGTATACTACTAGTATCTTAGTATATAGGCTTTATTAATCTATTGCGTCTTTTTTACAAGGTACTACTACTCTCTTTATATAGGTATTCTTCTTACTATAACTATATATTATTTTATCTATTCTTAAAATAGTATAAACTTTATTTTTTTAGGATTATATACTTTCTAGTCTTTGTACGCTTTCTCTATATTTATAACTAGTAAGTATTTCTAAACAAACTTCTATTTTTTATTACGTTCCTCTATATCTATTATTGTGTAGCTATTATAGCTATATATATCTAGCTAGGTATACTCTATACCTCTTATACTAACTTGTCTCTTACTTTCTTATAGTCTTTTAGAAGAAGCTATAGTAGTCTCTTTATCTAGTGCTAGTCCTTCGGCCTAGATTAATAGAATCTAGGATTCTTTCCCTTCTAAATCTTCTATTAGTAAGTCTATTATATATACTATTTCTTCTCGCTACGCTTTTGTTCTTTCCTTTGTTACTACTACTCTATTTTTCTATAGGAAATATCTTACTCTCTACTTACTAGAAAGGTGTATATAGTAGTTATCTTTATAATAAAAGGTCTAATAGAGTATTATATATTGTATTTCTTTACTCCTAGCTACTTTCTCCTAAGGTTTAGCCTGTGCTTATAGTACCTCTTTCTTTTTCTTAGTTATTTTTAACTAAGCTTCCTTATCTTTCTTATAGTTTTTACTTTTGTAGTCTTTTACAAAGTATCCTAGTTTTCTATATTTATAATATACTATATCTTTTTTCTTCTATAATTAGTAATCTTTTATATAGTAGCCTTTCTTACTATAGTTAAAGTACGTAAAGTCTTTATTCTTCTTCTTTTTCCTATCCTTGTTAGTATTAAGGATTATAGGGTCCCTAATATCCTAGTTTCTAAGTTAGTTACTATACTTGTTTTTCTTCTATTCTTAAAGATTATCGTTAATTTATATTACCTATTGTTTTAGAGCTTCTAGTGTCCTAGGTTTCTCTATATATATTATTTTGTATCTAATTTTCGTATTTAGCTCTTGTTTAAATCGTAATATTAGGGCTAATTTATTCTATTTTGTGTTTTAGGATAGTTATTTAAATTATAATATATATTTAGGAATACTCTTACTCTATATAAGCCTCTTAAGTTTCTCTTTAGCTTATTAGGTAATATCTATATCCCTAAATACTACTCTAATTTGTTTAGTAAAGTACTCGTAACTTCTAAAAATAGCTCTAGTTTTGTTTTTCTAGGTTATTAGAGAATGTATTATATAGTCTGTCTAGTAAGGTTTGTACTATCTTATTGTATCTTCTTTAAAGTATAGTCTAATATATATTACTTTCTTTTCTTCTATATTAAAGTATAGTACTTATATATCTATCTAGAGTTGTACTAATACTATAAAGGGTCTTAATTTCTCTCTTATTCTATTAAACTTCTTAAGGATAGGTATCTTAGGTAGCTTCTTTGTCGCACTTATTTCTAGTCTTTAGGTAATTAGTTCTATCTAGTTTTGTCTTTTAATAATAGCTTTAATCTATACTTTATTCTACTTTAAGTAGTCTTGTAGTTCTTTGTTTTGTATTTCTAAAGCGTTAATTACTATTTTTATATCTTCCTTTTCTAAGATTAAGTTGTTAATATAATCTTTAATTGCTTTCTATACAGTGTCGTCTAACTTATAGCTACTTACTAGTACCTTAGTTCCTCTTTTAGTTAGATTTTCTACTATCGTGTTAGCTAGACTATGCGCTACTTACGCTTCGCTCTTCCTTAATGTCCTAATTAGTAAGGTGTAATAGGTTACCTAGAGTTAACTTCCTAGTAACCTTTATAGTTATAGGTAGATTAAGAAGTAATAGTAAAAACTCGTGTAGTAATCTACAATAAGCTATAAATAATAGAAGATGTTTTACAACTATCTTAGTATTATCGCTTGTAGTTAATAATTAAATTACTAATACTATCCTAATAATAGGCATTATTACTAACTATATACCTTCGTTTCTTAGCTAACTTCGTACTTTGTGTTTACTAAGATTGCTAATTACAAATCTATTACGTACCTAGCTTTATACTTTATGTTTACTAAGATCACGAATCGCAAATCTATTACGTGTCTCTATTATAGTTAGTCTCCTAGTTAATTTTATTACCCTATAGGTTATACGTGCTTTTGTTATCTATAGTAGGGTTAACTAGCTTAAATTAGTCTTCTATTATTATAGCTATAACAACTAGCTAAGTAATAAACTTAGCTTTAGTATATTAATATCTATAATTACTAGCTAAGATAAAAGGTCTTTACTAGCTAAAATAAAGTAAAATATACTTTATTACTAAATATAATAGTAGATACTTTTATAAAAGTCTTACTAGTAAATAAATAAAAAAAATTCTTAAATTAACTAAGACTTGTAAAAGTAAACAAATACTAAATAATATATTAAGTAGTTAATAAAATCTAAAACTACTTTAATAATCTTATACTTATCTTATAAGTATTTAGCATCCTAATAAGTTACTTAACTAAAAGAGTATATTAAATAAAAAGTATATAATATAGTAACTTTAGCTATAACTTTTATAGAAATATAATCTAAAGTATAATTAGATATATAATTAGATATATAATAGTATATATATAGAAAAGTATAATAGATTCTAAGTATACTTAAAATCTACTAATTAGCTTAGTATATAAGTATAATAATTACTAAGTTACTAAATTTACTATAGCTAAAAGATTATAGCTTTAGCTTTTATAAATAAAAGTATTAAATAAAAAATCTTATATATAAAGAGATAAACTACGTTAGTACAACTAATATAATAAAGATACTAGTACTTTAATAAAAAAAGTATTAAGAGTTTAGCTTACTACTATCTTAAAAGTCTTTACTAAGACTACTATAGTGCTAGTATATAGATAGAGCGTAGAGCTAAAGATAAATAGATAGAAATTAATAAATAGACTCTTTTCTTACTATAGTTTATATCTATTATTTTTATAACTATAAATCTAAGAACTATATTAGTTATACTAGTATAGTTTATCTTCTTATATATAAGATCTTTTATTTTATACCTTTATTTATAAAAGCTAAGGCTATAATCTTTTAGCTATAGTAAATTTAGTAACTTAGTAATTTTTATACTTATATACTAAGCTAATTAGATTACTATACTACTTTAAGTAAGCTAATTAGTAGATTCTAGGTATACCTAGAATCTATTATACTTTTCTACGTATATACTATTATATATTTAATTACGCTTTAGATTATATTTTTATAAAGGTAATAGCTATAAGTAAGTATTTTTATAAAAGTAATAGCTAAAATTACTATATTATATACTTTTTATCTAATAAAGATACGTATAGAGATATGCTATAGATTCTAGGTGTACCTAGAATCTGCTAATTGGCTCGCTTTAGCTAGCGCGGTGCTCTAATTGGCTCAGCGCACTAGCGTGACGATCGCCAAGCCTCTACCCCACCACATCTAAAAGATCGCAACCTCGATCCTTACGAACAACGAGATTGAACAGAGGATCTCGTATGCCAGGATTCTGATAATATAGGCCTAATATCTAACAGAACCAATCAATCCACTGTTTACCAAGCTCTGTTTGAGCTATCTGAGAGCCAAAATTTCGAACCATCTCTCGCATAGGTAGTAGGCCTCGTTTACAAAGTCTCTCTATATACTATATAAGCTGTAGCTCTTGTTGTGGGTAGAGAGATCGTCGATTCTGTTCCTCAAGCTCGCGTGAGGTAGTTTGGCCTCGGTGTCCTGATTGAGTGTTGAACGATTACCACCATACTTTCTTGATAACTGCGTATAATTAATTTTATCTCTAGGCTTTAAAGCTTCAATTGCTGCAAGCGCAGCATCAATTAGGCTTATATTTATAGTACTATTCCGCGTCAAAGGTAGTGACTTAGAACTGTTTTGGTGGGGTGAACGTGAATTAACTAGTCAAGCACGGCACTATGTTGCCTGGCACTAGCTGGCAGTGGCTGGTACTGCTTGGTATTGCCTGATAGAGTAGCATACATCTGACAATTAGACTACGTCTGTTTGCATCTTCTCCTCTTATAAGTTATTAAAAGAAGGGAATATCCTCTCTATGATTACCGATATTGCATGACACGACCATGTACACAGGCATGTTTGCGAAAGTACTCCATTCACAACAACGCCGAGCATTCTCCTGCTTGGTTCTTGCACATTATCATCATCCCTCTCCTTTTAGTATATCTCTTGACCTCTAGCCCTTCTTTTCGATATCCGATATTCGAGCCCGTCTCCGCGAGGTTGCACCATCGATTCCGTGCCCAGACGGGCGAGCTTGCCTTGCGATGGCCACCCGTCGGTTCTCAGAGATCCGAATGTGTTCGGAGGCATTGGCAGTAGTCACCCTTAACTGTTAGCCATCAGTTGGTTGGAAGAGAGTCCGGGGTGCTTTGCTGTTGCATCTTCGCGCAATTGCTAGGTGCAAACGGGTTTCCCCCCGTTCGCCTCCCCACCCTCCGATGAAACACTAAGGCGCTCTACCGGTAAAGTAAAACCTAGAACGTAAATACCACTTTATTTTTTTTTCTGTTTCTAATTTTCTTACTTTTTTCTGAGGTTATAGTATGGGAAAGGACAGGACAGGAGGCCGGTGGGGGTCGACTTAGCTTGTGAGTTTGGATCAGGCTCCCTGCAGCCTAATTCCCTATATTCGATTGTCAATGCAGCAGTCATCCACGAGGCGGAAGAGATCCCGTCGTCTAACTACTCTCTTCAGGACACGATAGTCGACGATTAATGCGCAAGAACTTGGAGCGAAATGGTTGTCGCCTCTTGTGTCGAGGGGTGGCGCCCCTGTTCAGCATTGTCAAGTTCGTCGATATCGCTGCGACGAGTCCAAGAGGTGCACAAGCTCGGGATCCACAGGATTTGAGGCCAGATGAGAGTCAACAGGAAGGCGAGTATGGACCAGGATGTCGACAGGAGTCAACGCAGAAACCGGTAGAGGCGTGTGAAGAGGGACGCGACCCCTCGACAGAGCCACGGGATCTCAAGGATGGTTGCCGTTTCATGCGTGTCTCGGATAAATGGCGGCATTCTAGACATGTAATCCTGAAGGGCTTGCATGAGGACGAAGAAAGTGACGATACAACCGAGGACTATCAGTTGCTAGAGGTGGTTGGCCAGGGCGTCCTTGAGGAGGGAGATGAGCTCGGGCATCGTCGGTTGGAGGGAGGGGAACGGGGGTTGTGGGAGTTGCTGAAGGGAGAGGGATAGGGAAATGATGGAAACCGGGCAGCGAAATGCTTAGGCCGCAGAAGCAATTGAGGGTGAAGAAGAAGAGGAAAGGAAGAGAGGGAGGGAGAGGCGAGATCTCTTGTTTTGATCGCGTCCGAGGGCCAGACGCGTCTAGCAGGCAAGCAAGGTCCTTCCTACCTTTCTCCATTTTGAGGGTAGTTGCGACGTAATGGGGAAGGCGCTGTGACGATTGTGGGCGAAGCAATCGAGACCTGATAATCAGAAGAATCATGTAAGTCTTTCATGCTTCACGGGAGTCTTCTCAGCATTTTTGCTAGACGTTCGAAATAAAAAGGTCTATAAAGTACGTAGTTAGTCTTCAGTGATTGCGTTGATAATATGTATACCCGAATAGCCTCGTGTTGTTCTTTCCAAAGGCATCTCCGGGTCTATCATGCTCGAGCCTCAACACCCTCGCTCTCTTTTTTGTTGTTGTCCAAGAGGACGGTTCACCAGTGACGAAAAGTAGCCGAGTACTGAGGGTCCCACTCGTTAGAATGAACATTGATCTCGGGATGCACCCGGGTTTCACGGGGATCAATCTCTACAACACCATGAGTGGCGAGAGGTTATGATATGAACATATACACATTTAGTGAGGGAGAAAGTGATAGCGAATTATCCGAGAATCGCCTCGATGCTTTCTTGATGCAACCTAAACATTCTATTAAAAGATAACTACAATATATGCTTCTAGAACTTAGCAAGCTATCAAACTTCCCACTACCCAAAGAAAAAGAAAGAAAGAAAAAACAACCTAAAATCCCCAACGTTCTTGGACGCTTTGTACGGCGTAAGCAATGTGACAGCGAGGCCGACGATTGTGAAGACCCGTAAGACGTCGAAAGCCCCAATACGCTCAGGTAATCAACACTCGTCTTGTCCGCCTTGAGCGCGAGGTCATGCAGTCTAGAACAATTTCAAATGGCAAGGCGTTCTGAAGTGTAGAAATGGATGAAAAGAGAGGGAAATTGGGGTATTCGGTATGTGCCGCCGAAGCCTTGTGTCGATTATCTGCGGTTGAACTTCAAGAAATGGCTCTGTAGAAACGGGTTAGTATCACTGGAGGAGCATCAAAGTCAGGGGTATGGAATTGCAACTTACAGCGAGGAAGAGGATGATCAAGTTGGATCCGATAAAAGCGATAAAGATGCCCAGGTCCCTCCACCGGTAGTCGTAGCTGAAGCCAAAGGGTTCGTAGAACTGATCCCCGACATTGTACGCGCAGTATTCGCAGGCGTTTGTGAGGTTGTCCTTGATGTAACCCGACCCGCCAGCTTCAAAGAACTTGGACATGTAGTCGCCGCAGTTCTGCCCCTCGGGGGCGGTGAAGCGGTTGTACTCGCTAGACGCGCAAACTACAGGCTCATCGTGCAGCGCGGTCGTGACCATTCCGCCAATCATACGGGTGAAGGGGTCAAGCTGGTAGAGCCATGCGCGCCAGAAGCCGGGCATCTGCGGAGGCGGGATAGTGACACCGCAGAAGAGCAAGAAGATCATGACAAGGAATGGGTCAAACTGACTCGAGATGAAGGCAGAGGGTGTAGTAGCGGCAAGCAGTTGGCCGAGAGTGACTGTGAACAGCTCCGTGATCAGAACCATGAAGAACTGATACCCAGCACGATCGGGTTGGAAGCCTGGGATATAGTAAATGGGAAAGAAGAACACGACGGCACAGAGAATGGAGTAAGGCAATTCGGCGAGGACCATCGAGCTGGCAAACGCGAAGGAGCTATAGGACTTTGAGGACTGCTCGCGGAAGAAGATCATCCGCTTTGCGTGGTACATGACCTCGACCTGGGCGGTAACGATCAGAGGGAGAACAGTAAGCTCAAAGATGGCAAAGACCTTGTACTGCAGCTCGGATCGAGAGTCGCCAAGCTGGAGGAAAGCAAGACCTGTGAGAAGTGCAATGATGAAGTGGTTAGTGAGACGGGTGAATAGGTAATCGGGAGAACGCCAGAATGCCAGGTACATTCTGCTGGTGACGATCTTGAGTTGATGGGACAGTGGTGAGGCGAACTCGCGGTGCATCGCAGGGTCGATCTCCTGGCCGCTGTAAGTCTTCTTGAGCTGTGAAATGGTGTCCTTGACATTGGCCAGCTCCACGCTCTCGTCCCAGATGTCTGCCCAGTCTCTCTTGCCTACACGAGGCCTGGATCCGGCGCCGATGGCTTCTAGCATGAACTCTGCAATATTGTCCGTCTCACGGGCGACGGCGCCGTGATGCTTGAGGTAGTCTCTCAGAACCACAGCGTCTTTTCCGATGTCACCAAAGTACACAGTCCGACCACCCCTTTGGAGAAGTAGCAGACGGTCAAAGTTCTCAAAGAGGGCAGCGTTCGGTTGGTGAATAGTGCAGAGAATCGCCTGTCCAGAAGAAGCAAGCTTTTTAAGGAAACGCACGATGTTAAAAGCGCTCTGAGAGTCAAGACCAGAGGTAGGCTCGTCTAAAAAGAGAAGCAGCTGAGGCTTCGCGGCGAGTTCGACGCCAATAGTGACCCTCTTGCGCTGTTCGACCGTGAGCCCAGCTCCACCCTCAGGAGAGCCGATGATCGCATCTGCTATGTGTTCCATCTCCAGTAGAGTGATCATTTCCTCCGCATAGGCGTATTTTTCAGCCTGTGGTGTCTCGATCGGCTGCCGCAAAGCCGCAGAGAAACGGAAAGCTTCTCGGACAGTTTGAGAAGGGTCGTGCACATCCAACTGTTCAACGTAAGAGGTCGACCTCTGGAATTCCTTGCTCGCCTTTGTACCGTTAACGAGAACATCCCCGTATATCACGCCGATATTCTTGCGAGCAGCTAGGACATCGAGAAGCGTTGTTTTTCCGGCTCCACTAGCTCCCATAAGGGCAGTAAGCTGGCCCGGTTTTACAAAGCCAAACACGTTGTTTAGCAGCCGACGAGTACCTCCAGGGACTGGAACATCATAGTTTATATTCTCCCAGGTCAAGACGCTCTTTGAATTAGTGGAAAGGCTGGACTCATAACCCTGTGTCCTTGACTTCGAGCGCTGGCGCTGAAGACGCTTGTTCGCCAAAGCCTCGTTGAGCTGTTTGCGTTCTTCATTGGACTTCTGGAAGACCTTGAAAGTGCTGCCACCGGCGCCAGACTTGAGAAATTCTCCGACTACCACGTTCACGATCAACAGAAATATAATCAGGCCCACGATGATGGAAAAATTTCTCCACAAGTTAGAAGGCTGATAGGTAAAGGCTTGCGTTATATACGCAGCGCCGCTGACCTGGTCAGTGCCAGGCGTAGACCCTGCCAATGTGCAGACCTGGTTGTCGATGTTGACGTTGTTATAAGCCTCCCCTGATGGAATGAGCGAATCCGCAGTGCAAGTGAGCTGATTTTTGCCGAATTCGTTGGCCATCAGACTTTCAAAGGCGAGACCAAGAATGTTTATGTAGAAAATCCACCTGAGCCATACCTGCTGGGATTGGTAGGCGATCACATAACCCGATGTTACAATAAAAAAAGTAATGACAATAACGGCAAATTTAAAGGCGCGGTCGACATTAGTGCTTATACAGCCCACGATGCGGAAGAAGAGCGTCATCGCAATATTGGCCACCAGGATCAGCACGTAAAAGGTGAAGAACGCCCCAGCCGTCCTCATCAGGTTTGTCATGAAGTACACAATGATACTGAAAACCATTATTCGCGCAGCATTAAAAGCTGCGTCAACAAATATCTGAGCGATCCACAGAGCAGATGGGTGATGAAAGGTGTACGCTTTGTGCTTGTCCACAAGAGCTCGTCCCATCATTGAACCAGCTAATTCTGAGAATGCCTCAAAGGCGTTGAAGAGGACCGAAATGAACAGGAGACCGCCCTTGCTAAAAGCGCTAGCTGAAGTTTGGCCGAGGTTGAAGTAGAGAGTGCCGAGGATGATTGCGATGATGATGCTGCGCATCCAGCCTAGGAAAATAGCAAGCCGATCTTGTATTTTGAGGGTGAACTGGCGCTTCATAAGCGCCCACACTTGCAGGTGGAAGCCTACAGTATAGACCGAACGCTGCCGAGCGCCACGCTTGCTTTCACGGATAGCCGCTTGGAAGCCGTCGAATGATTCCTGCTCAAGGTGCGTCTTATACTCCGACATCTCTGCGTTCAGTGTCTCGGTGTACACGGACTTCTTGAATGCTTCGGCGAGAGTTTCGGGGGAGTGAGGTGCGTTGTTTGGCGAGTACCCGTCTTGGTATTCGCGCTCAAACTCATCAGTACAGCCAGTCACGTAATCTGGTGTAGTCTGCCTGGGCTTGGGTGCAAAGCCAAGACCCTCAAAGTAACTTCGGGCATCGGCTGCAGGGCCAAAGTACACCTGCTTTCCGGCATTAATGACCAAAACCTTGTCAAACTGACGGTAAATATTCTCAGAGGCCTGGTACAGGGAGACGAAGGTGGCTGTTCGATACAAGTTAGTGTACACGCGGAGCGACTTAACGAAGTCGAGTGCAGTGCTGGCATCTAAGCCACGAGTACTGTTGTCCCATGAAAGGACGCAGGCGTTCGTAACCATCATTTCCGCGATCGATACACGTTTCCTTTCACCCCCAGAGACACCACTGGTCATGGCGTCTCCCACGATAGTGTCTCGAGTGTGTTCGATGTTGAACATCTTCAGAAGCATGGTAATGACATTTTCCTTGAACTTTTTCGCATCTTCGAGCATGTTTTTGGGAGTCTTGACGTCAAGGGCGAAACCCAAGGTCTGCCCCACAGTGAGTGTCGCATGGTGTATGTCGTCTTCCTGGTTGTATACCGCTTCGCCGCGATACTTGTCAAACTCTTTAGCCGTGAAAGGTCCGTATAGAACGTCTCCAGACACATCGACGTAGCCATATCGCTGGTTGGCAATTGACTTGAGAAATGTGCTACAGCCTGAGCCGGGCTGCCCCAGCACCAGGATCATCTCGCCGGGCTTGATGACGCCTCGAAAGTTGTCCAAGATTGTGACCTCGTTCGCCTTGGGATCGTTGCCACAGCCAAGGAGGCTCTTCAAAGGATCTAAGTATCTAACAAGGTTTATAAAGGCGTCCGGGAAAGTCTGTACGAAGTTCTCCATGCCTCCCAGCCCTTTGATGGTCAACCCATCCCAATAGACGCCGATGTGTTTGGGCTTGTTGTCTGGGCCAAAGCCACCTCGAAGGGTCGACTCGAGATCGAATAACTCCTCGCTGGAGACCCAAGCGGGCAGCCGGCTGTTCCCGGAATGGCTCGAGAACTCACGCTGGAGCTCCATAAAATCGGCCTCTGCGCGTTCTACGTACACGCAATTGGCGACGTTGGAGGTGCCATTGGGGTTATTGGGGTTGTTCCGGCGCGCGCGTTGTCGTCGTTCCTCCACATCAGGTGAGTCGGAGCTGGATGATGCTGGCCTTGCCTCTAGAGCCGGCGTGAAATCGCCGGTCATGCCCGCCATGTGTTTCTCTTCCGCGTCGATGCTGGCCATGGGCTACTTGTAGTCAAGGTGGTGGATAGTAGGAGCCGACCTGAGCCTGAAGCGCGCGGAATTATATATGTTGATTCGAGGTCTAAGCGGTTGGCAACGCGCTGAACGCGAGACGAAAGAAGGGTCAATGAGAGTGAGGTGGCCAATTGAGCGTTGGGAACATTGAAGCGGATGTCGACGCCACAAGGAGAGAAAGGCGTTTGGTGGCAGGACGGCAGCCGTGCACAATGCATGCTGTCTCGAGACGGGTTGAGTCTCTAAACGCAGTGGTGGTTGTTTTCCCCATACCTTCCAGAGATGGGTTAGGCTCTCTTTCCTTTTCGCCGGAGGCTCCGTTTTAATGCCTACCGGTACCGTAAACACTCGCCACCTTCGTCAAAAGCTAGCAGCGGGTGCCGCACATACGCAAGCATTGATTGGCCGTCCCCGCAGTTCCAAATTAAAACCGGGCCCGATTTTGCCTCTGATGAGTTTAGTGAGGCTCATGGCTCATAACCCCTACTAGTGGCTTCACTAGCTTTTGACGAAGTTGGCGAATGTTTACGGTATTCAGGACTCCGTTTTGAAAACGGGCCGAAAACGGCGCGTTCGATTAAGCTGGGCAGGGTACTTTTCGGCCACCTAAACAAAATGAATTGATCACGCCTAACACGGGATAACTCAACAACGCCACTCTTAATATGGATCCTAGAGAGCATGCCATACAATCAGCCATCCAATCAGCCATCCAAGATCTTAAAGATGGAATTTTTACAAGCCAACGGGCTGCTGCGAAAGCTTGGGGCGTCCCACGTACAACGCTTGAGGACCGACAAGCTGGCCACCGAAGCCACCAGACTGCTCACCAACATTAGCGGCGATTAAGCCTAGAACAAGAGGACTTCTTAGTTGAGTGGATCCTTAAGGACGACTCATATGGCCGGCCCCTATCTTACGCGCGTGTCCGAGAGATAGTGTCGCAAGAAATCAATGATCCTTGCAAGGGATCAAGGATCTTCGGCACGACACGAAGCTCTACAACCGGAGCTAAGATCAGATGAGCACAGAACCTGAACGGAACAGGAGGAACTAAAAGATCCGGTGATCTCACGTAGATATATAAACCATCTCTTTTGTAGTTACTTGGAATCAATAATCATCTCCTATTCATTCCTAAGCTTACGATCTCACAACATGCTGCGAGGTGCGAGCTCAGGAATGAGAGGGAGATGATCATTGATTGAAGAGCTATCTGAGCTAGGCTACTTATATACAGTGGAGTAGCTCGAACGGCTCGTGCGGCTCGCTTACTGCCGCGGGCCTGCCGTAAAAATTCGCCAAAGTGGCCGAAAGCTAGCAGGGGTGCGGCGGATCGCGGGACAAGCTTAAATCAGCTGCGATTACGCGTAATATAGGGCTTACTAACAAAATTACATTACTATTATTCTTGCAGGTCTATTATAACGCTTAAGTAATACTAAACTAAATTTTAAAGCTCGATTTTAATCTATATACATTAATTTTTTAGTGTTTTTTTAACTTTTTAGAGTTCCTTAGCGCTCGCTAGCGCTACGCTAGCCTACTACTAGTAGAGTAGCCTATTAGCAATAAGCGACTAGCTTTATAGATAGTAGTCTACTTTAAGATATAATTTATATAAGAAATATATACAAATTATATCTTAAAGTAGACCTCTACTACTACGTATAGTAACTACCTACTAAGTACTTACTAGCGTTAATTTTAGCGTTAGTAAAGAGTAAACTTTACGCTATTTACTTATTAACTCTATCTCGCCTAGTAGCTCTAGTAGCTCTAGTAGCTCTATTAAATTTATTAACTCTATCTTACCTAGTAGCTTTATTATATATAAGATCTCTTAAGACTAGCGCTTTATAGAATTAAGTAGGAGAGTATTATCTTATAGCTTTACTAGTATAATTAGCGCTACTTAAGAGCTACTTAGATTATTTTAAATAAGATACTTAGTAAGCTATACTTTACTCTAACTCTTATACTTTCTCTTACTTCTAATAGTAGCTAACTCTACTAGTTTATATTATAATAGTAACTAGAGAAAACAAGATAGAACTAATTATTCCTAACTTAGTTACTAACAAAGTATAGGATAAGTAGGGTAATAACTTATAGGATAATAAACTTAATTAGAAAACTAACTATAATAGAAATACGTAATAAATTCGTAAATTCGCGATCTTAGTAAATACAAAGTTATAAAGTAATTAAGTAACAAATTTGTAAATTTACAATCTTAGTAAATATAAAGTTATAAAGTACTAAGAATATATATTATTAGGATAGTATTAGTAATTTAATCCTTTAACTATAGAACGCTAATACTTAATATTATATACATAAATTAACTATTGTTTATAGTTATTATAGATTACTAAACAAGCTTTTACTATTACTTCCTAATCTACTAATATACTAGAAGGGCTACCTATAGTTAATAATAGGGCGACCTATTATACCTTACTAATTTAGTTATTAGAAGAAGCGAAGCGTAAGTAGTATATAGTCTAAGCTAATACAATAGTAGAAAGTTTAACTAAGAAAGAAAGTAAAGCACTCCTAAGTAGTTATAAATTAGATAACACTATATAGAAAGTAATTAAGGATTACTTAAATAACTTAATCTTAGAAAAAGAAGATATAAAGATAGTAATAGACGCCTTAGAAATATAGAACAAGGAACTCTAAGACAACGCAAAGTAAAATAAAGCCTAGATTAAAGCTATTATTAAAGGATAAAACTAGGTAGTATTAATTACCTAAAGACTAGAAATAAGTGCAATAAAGAAACTACTAAAGATACTAGTACGTAAGAAGTTTAATAAAATAAGGGAAGTATTAAACCCTTTTATAGTTTTAGTATAACTTTAAATTAACGTATAAGTACTATACTTTAATAGAGAAGACAAGAAGGTAATATATATTAGAATATACCTTAAAGGAGATGTAATAAGATAGTTTAAACCTTACTAGATAGATTATATAACATACACTTAAATAAACTAGAAAGATAAAATAAGAGCTATCTTTAGAAGTTATAAATACTTTATAAAACGAATAAGAGTAGTATTTAGAGATATAGATATTACCTAACAAGCTAAAGAAAGGCTTAAGAAGCTTATATAGAACAAGAGTATTCCTAAATATATATTATAATTTAAATAACTATTACAAAATATAGAATAGAATAAGCTATCTCTAGTATTATAATTTAAACGAGGACTAAATTTAAAGATACGATACGAAATAATTTATATAGAAAAGCTAAGAATACTAGAAGCTCTAAAGTAATAGGTAATATAGATTAATAATAATCTCTAAGAATAGAAAAAGAATAAGTATAGAGGATCTACCTAGAACTACAATAAAGGAGACCTTATAGTCCTTAATACTAATAAGGATAAAAAGAAAAGAAAGAAAAAAGACTTTACTTACTTTAATTATAGTAAACTAGGCTACTATATAAAAAACTATTAATTAAAATAGAAGAAGGATATAGTATATTATAAATATAAGAAACTAAGATACTTTGTAAAAGATTATAGAAGTAAAGACTCTAAGAAAGATAAGGAAATATAGTTAAAAACAACTAAAGGAAAAAAAGAAGTACTAAAAGTATAGGCTAAACCTTAGGAGAAAGTAGCTAGGAGTAAAAAAATATAATATATAATACTCTACTAGACCTTTTATTATAAAGATAACTACTATATATATCTTTCTAGTAAATAAAGAGTAAGATAGTTCTTATAGAAGTATAGAGTAGTAGTAATAAAAGAAAAGAGAATAAAAGTATAGCTAGAAGAAATAGCCTATATAATAGACCTACTAATAGAAGACTTAGAAGGGGAAGAACCCTAGACACTATTAATCTAGGCTAAAGAACTAGTACTAGATAAAGAGACTACTATAGCCTCCTCTAAATAACTATAAGGAGACAAGAAATAAGTTAACGTAAAGGATATAGAGTATACCTAGTTAAATATATATAGCTACAATAACTAGATATAAGTTTAGTATAGCGTAGCACGTGCGCCTAACACAAGATTAACGCCTTATCGTTTACAACTACCTACTACCTAAAATTATATAGAAACTTAGTTTTTATTAATATATTTAAAGAAAACTAAATCAATATTTAGTCTACTAGCCTCGCGCGCGCCTACAAGCTTAAATCCTCCTTAGTATACTTAAGATAAGCTTACGTATAAGCATACTTAGTATATACTACTAGTACTCCTTTAACGTGCTATAGAAGCTCTCTTACTCTTCTTTAGCTTATAAGAAGTTATTATATTATAGATATTGTATATATATTATTTTCTTAAGATACTACTAGAGGTACTTAATTAGGTTAAGGTTAGGTAAGTAAAGTAGCTAGGTTATAGGTATAATATAGTATTAAGCTAACTATCTTATTATTACGCGTAAAGTATATATACGCGTATTATCTTATATAAAAAGCTAAGACTACTACTAGTTAGGTAGTAGGCCTTTATAAAGAGCTTTAATATAACTTTTACTTAAGTAGCTACGTTATTGTATATACTTATCTCTCTCTATAATAACAAGTAGACTATAGCGTAGTCTACTCTATTTATCTAGCTATATAGATCTCTATACTATCTAGGTAGGGCGCTAATAGATATTAACTTTAGTTATTATCTCTAGCTTCTATTTCTCCTACAAGAACTAAAAGTACTACTTATAGTTATAGCTAGAGCCCTTCTAAAGAGAGTACTTATCTAAGAATTTAAGTATACGCAAGTACTACTAAAAGTAGCGATACTATTAATAGAACTACTAGTGTTTCTAAGTATAGATAGGCGTAAGTTTTAGTCGCTTTTTGTATAGATTTTTAATAAGGCTAAGTTTTCTAATAAAGTAATATAATGTCTTGTAGCTAGGTAGCTTTAAAGGAGTCTTATCTACTACTACAACTATAGTAGCTTTAGTAAGCTCTAAGTACTTAATCTTTAGCTAGGCACGAGCCTTACAATAGATAAGCTTCTTCTAGCGTAGTAATAGTATAGGTAGATAGCTTCTACAAGGTTTATCTTTAACGTTGCCTATTTTATAGTATTTTTTTATAATCTAGCTAATAGCTAATAGTATATAGTTAAACTAGCGTGTAACTTTAGAGTGCCCTACACTAGCTAACACTATCCTAATAATCCTATTACGCTCTTCTAGACTTAAATTTAGCTTTCTGCGAGTATTTCTATCTATCTCTTATCTAAATCGGCGCGGTGTAGCTATAGTTGTAGTAGGTTAAAGTAGTAGCGCAGTTTAGAGGTGCATAGTAAGTTAAGCTTAGCGTGCTAAACTTTAGTCCTAGTATAGTATAATAGCTGTATAGTATTAGATATAGTAAAATAAAATAAGGAATAGAAGTTTGTTTAGAAATACTTACTAGTTATAAGTATAGAGGAAGCGTATAAAGACTAGAAAGAACGTAATCCTAAGTTAATAAAGTTTATAATATTCTAATAATAAATAAAATAATATATTGTTATAGTAGGAAGGATACTTATATAAAGAGAGTAGTAATACCTTATAAGAAAATATAATAGATTAATAAAGCCTATACACTACGTATACTAGTAGTATACTATATCCTAATAATAACAAGACTTAGTATAGATAGTTACTAGGTAGGGGACGATAAAAGAATAGATCTAGAATATCTAGTATATTTAGAGATAGTATAGACATTATACCTAAATACAAACTACTACTTATATAGAGAAGTAAAAGCACGAAATTATATATAGCTAAAAAGAGAAAAAGGATATAACTACACTAGGGTAATCCTAAAGAAAGAAATTAAAGGTTAAGAAATAATTAAAATACCTAACAAAGAATTTATATTAATTAGACTAGGACCTAAACTATTACAAGAAAATATTAAAGGAAGGCTATAGTATAAGTATATATATAATAAATATATAAAATATAAGAACTATAAACGTAAAACAAGATAATAGCCCTAGAAAAATAAATAATTTAAAGAGAGACCTAAGTAAGAAAAGCTAGAAAGTATACTAGGCCTACACGTTACAAAGAAAGGAACGTACTAAGAAAAAGAAGTATAACTAATAATTAATAGTAGAGCTATAAAAAACTATATATTAAAAAAGTTTATAAAAAAATAAGAAATAAAGTATACTATAAAAAGATACTCTTAACAACTAAGTATAATTAAAGGAAAACTATTCTAAGAACTTATTAGGTTTAAAACAACGCCTATAATACTAAAACTAGAAGGACTAGAAATTAAGAATATAGTTATAGATATAACAATAATTAATAACAAATAAGATATAATATTAGGTATACTATAGTTATAAATAACTAACCTAAGAATTAATTAGAGAATAAAGAAAATTAGTTACCCTAAAAAAGATATATTAAAAGCTAATATAACTATATACAAAGGATAATTCCTTAAAAAGTATAAGAAATAAGAGAAGTAACTTACTAAACTAGATAACTACGTTCTAGAATATTAACTATAGGACTTAGCAATAGAACTAGAAGAAGAAAAAGATATAGGATAGAGCCTAGTATACAAGAAGATAGAAGAAGACTCTAAGATTAAACAAGTATTTATTTAGAACGTAATTAAGAAATAATAGATACAAGAATCTAAATTATTAACAGTATATAAACTTATATTTGTAGATAAAAAAGAAATAGATAATAAATAACTTTGCGTAGATTTTAGGAAGATAAACGCAATTATTAACAAGAACTAATACCTTTTACTATATATTAATAAGATATAAAATAGATTATAAAAGGCTTAAATCTTTACTAAACTAGATATCTAAAATACTTACTACTAGATTAGAATTAAAAAGGAGATAAATAGAAAACTATATTTAGAACATAATATAGACTATTTAAATATTTAGTTATACTATTTAGATTAATAAATACACTAGTAGCGTTCTAAGAAAGAATTAATATAGTCCTAAGAGAATACTTAGACGTATTTATATTTATATATTTAGATAATATCCTTATATTCTTAGAAATAGAAGAAGAACACGTATAATATATATACAAGGTACTAGAAAGGTTAGTAAAAAATAAGCTATTTCTTAAAATAAGAAAATTTAAATTCTATACTAAGAAGATAGATTTCCTAAGATTTATTATAGAACTAGGAAAAATTAGGATTAACTTAAATAAGATAAAAGCAATCTAAGAATAGCTAATACCTAGGAACCTATAAGAAGTATAATAATTTTATAGACTAGTAAACTTTTATAGAAAGTTAATAGTAGACTAGTCTAAATTAATAGAACTACTAATAAACTTTATAAAGAAGGATACACTATTTAAATAAACTAAGGAATATAACAAAGTACTTAGTTAAATTAAGTAGAGATTTATAGAAAACCTAGTTATTAGGATATATAACCTAGATCTACTTATAATAGTAAAGATAGATATATCTAATTTAGTCTATAGAATAGTACTAATATAAGAAGACCTAGAAATAAAACAAGTATATTTAGTTAAATACTTCTCTAAAAAGATAAAGCTAGTAGAGCTTAACTACTTAATTTATAATAAAGAAATACTAGTAATCTATAAAGTATTTAAGTAATAGAGAGTATACTTATAAAGAGTAAACTACTAAATAAAAGTCTATATAGACTATAACAATTTTATAAGATTTATAATAAATAAAGACTTATTATAATACTATATAAGATAGTAGGAATTCTTATTAATATTTAATCTAGAGATTATATATACTAAGGGTAAAGATAATTAATTTATAGACACTCTAAGTAGAAGACTAGATTTATAAGAAGAAGTAAATACTACTAGTATAGTTTTAGTTAAGAATAAAAATATATATTTTTTCCTAAATATACTTAAGATAGCTATAACACTTAAAAGAAAGAGTAGTAAGCTAGATAAATAGATTTAGAAAGAAATAAAAAAAGCCTATAAAGAAATAGAAAAACTTAAGATCTAAGAAGGACTTATAAAAGTATATAGAAGAACGTATATACTAAGTAAAATATAGAGAGAGTTTATATAATAGTTTTATAAACTACTAGTATATAGATACTAAGGTATAAATAAAACCCTAGATAAGCTTTTAAGAGACTACTATATTCTAAAAGTAAGATAATTAGTAATAGAAGTACTACAAGACTATATAGAATACTATAAAAATAAATACAATAGATATATACTATATAGAATACTATAACTAGTTAAAGTACTAGAATAACTATAAGGAGTTATTATAATAGACTTTATTACGTAACTACTTAAGTTAAAAGACCTAATATTAGGAATTAAATACAATAAAATCCTAATAATAGTAAATAAACTTATAAAGTATTTATACTTTAGACTTTATAAAGAAAAAAGTAGAATAGAAGTTACTATAAATTAGGTCTTAGGAATAGTAATTAGCTAGTATAGTATTCTAGATAAAATTATTATAGATAGAGATATAAGATTTATATTAAAATTATATAAAATAATAGTAGTATTATTAGGAGTCTAGTATATAATATTAATAGCATACTACTTATAGATAGATAAATAATTAGAATATATAAACTAAATAGTAGAATAGTACTTATAATATTACCTTAACTATAATTAGAATAATTAGGTATAATTATTACCTATAGTAGAGTTAGTATATAATAGCGTAAAGAATATAGTAATAAGAGTATTACTCTTCTTTATAAATTATAGATTTAACCCTAATATATACTAGATACTAAGATTTTAAGTATCTTAGTTTCTAAGAAGAGAAAACTTTATAAATAGACTTAAGGAGATATATAATTAACTATAATAAGATATAGAATTACTATAAGATTAAATAGTAAAGTACTAAAAGAGACCTTAATTTAGAAAGAGAGAAAAAGTATAGTTAGTATAAAGAAATATTAAGAGTAAAAGAATAAGCTTAAAATTAGACTATATAATCTTTATACTAACTATACTTTTTCTCTCTCTCTAAATTAGGGTCCTTCTTAATATTTTTTATTATAGTACTTTACTATTTAATTCTATAGGAATTTAATATCTTATTATAGTTAGATATATATTTCTTTTAGTTTATTTGTAAAGTTTTCTCTTCTTAGAGACTAAGATACTTTAAATCTTAGTATTTAGTATATATTAGGCTTAAATCTATAGTTCGCGAAAAAAAGTAATACTTTTATTATTATATTCTTTGCGCTATTATATACTAGTTGTACTATAAGTAGTAGTTATACTTAATTGTTCTAGTTCTAGTTATAATAGTATCTTAAGTACTATTCTACTATCTAATTTATACGTTCTAATTATTTATCTATTTATAGATAGTATACTATTATTATTTAATATTTAATTCCTAATAATAGTATTATTATTCCTTATAGTTTTAATATAAACCTTATATCTCTATCTATAATAATTTTATCTAAGATACTATATTAGCTAACTACTATTCCTAGAACTTAGTATATAGTAACCTCTATTCTACTTTTTACTTTATATAGTCTAAAGTATAAGTACTTTATAAGCTTATCTACTATTATTAAGATTCTATTATATTTAACTCCTAATATTAAGTCTATTAACTTAAGTAACTTTATAATAAAGTCTATTATAATAACTCTCTATAGTTATTCTAGTATCTTAACTAGTTATAATATTCTATATAGTATATATCTACTATACTTATTTCTATAAAATTCTATATAGTTTTATAGTACTTCTATTACTAATTATCTTACTTTTAGGATATAGTAATCTTAAAGTAATCTATCTAGTAGTTTATTAATACTTTAATATCTATATACTAGTAGTTTATAGAATTATTATATAAACTTTTACTATATCCTATTTCGAATATATATTCTTCTATATACTTTTATAAATCCTTCTTAGATTTTAAGTTTTTCTATTTCTTTAAAAGCTTTTTCTATTTCCTTCTTAATCTATTTATTTAGCTTACTACTCTTTCTCTTAAATATTATAGCTATTTTAGGTATATTTAAAGTTAAATATCTATCTTTGTTCTTAACTAGAACAATACTAGTAGGGTTTATTTCTTCTTATAATTCTAGTTTCTAACTTAAAGTATCTATAAACTAGTTGTCTTTATCTTTTATATATATAATTTCTAAGTTAAATATTAATAAGTATTCTTACTATCTTATATAGTATTATAATAAGTCTTTATTTATTATAAATCTTATAAGATTCTTATTGTCTATATAGACCTTTATTTAATATTTTACTTTTTATAGGTATACTCTCTATTACTAAAATACTTTCTAGATTACTAGTATTTCTTTATTATAAATTAAGTAGTTAAGCTCTACTAGCTTTATTTTCTTAGAAAAATATTTAACTAAGTATTCTTACTTTATATCTTAGTCTTCTTGTTTTAGTACTATCCTATAAACTAAATTAGATGCGTCTATTTTTACTATTACTAGTAGGTCTAGGTTATATATTCTAATTACTAGGTTTTCTTTTAACTTTTAATTTACCTAAGTAAATACTTTATTATATTCCTTAGTCTATTTAAATAGCGTATCTTTCTTTATAAGTTTTATTAGTAGTTCTATTAGTTCTAACTATCTTACTATTAACTTTTTATAAAAGTTTACTAGCCTATAAAATTATTAAACTTCTTGTAAATTTTTAGGTGTTAGCTATTCCTAGATTGCTTTAATCTTGTTTAAGTTAATTCTTATTTTTCCTAGTTCTATAATAAATCTAAGAAAGTCTATTTCCTTTATATAGAACTTATATTTCTTTATCTTAAACAATAATTTACTTTCTACTAGCTTTTCTAGTACCTTATATACGTATTATATATATTCTTCCTCTATTTCTAAGAATATAAAGATATTGTCTAAGTATATAAATATAAATATATTTAAATACTCTTTTAAGACTATATTAATTCTTTTTTAAAACGCTACTAGTACGTTTATTAATCTAAATTATATAACTAAGTATTTAAATACTTTATACTACGTTCTAAATATAGTTTACTACTTATCTTCTTTTTTAATTCTAATCTAATAGTAGGTGTTTTAGGTATCTTGTTTTATAAAAATTTAAGCTTTTTATAGCTTATCTTATATCTTATCTATATATAGTAAAGGGTATTAGTTCTTATTTATAATTACGTTTGTTTTTCTAAAGTCTATATAGAGTTATTTATAATTTATTTCTTTTTTATCTATAAATATATATCTATATACTACTAAAAATTTAGATTCTTATATCTATTTTTTCTTTATTACGTTTTATATAAATACTTGTTTAATCTTAGATTCTTCTTCTATTTTCTTAAAGACTAGGCTCTATTTTATGTCTTTTCTTTCCTCTAGTCCTATTACTAAGTCCTATAGCTAATATTCTAAGGTATAGTTTTTAGGTTTAGTAAGTAGATTTTCTTATTTCTTATATTCTTCTAGGAATTCTCCTTTGTAATTACTTTTGTTAGCTTTTAATATATCTTGTTTAGAGTAGGTAATTTTTCCTATTCTCTAGTTAATTCTTAGGTTAGTTATCTATAACTATAGTATACCTAGTATTATATCTTATTTATTATTAATTATTATTATATCTATAACTATATTTCTAATTTCTAATCTTTCTAGTTCTAGTATAGAGGGTACTATTTTAAACTCTATAGCTTTCTAGAATAGTCTACCTTTAATTATACTTAGTTATTAAGGGTACCTTTTTATAGTATACTTTATTTCTTACTTTTTTATAACCTTCTTTAATATGTAGTTCTTTATAGCTCTACTATTAATTATAATTTATACTTTTTTTCCTTAGTATATACTTTCTTTTGTAACGTATAGGCCTATTATATTTTTTAGCTTTTCTTACTTAGGTTATACTTTAAATTATCTATTTATTTAAGGCTATTACCTTACTTTATATTTATAATTCTTATACTTTAGATATTTATTATATTTGTATTTATACTATAGTCTTCTTTATATATATTCTTTAGATAGTTTTAGTCTTAGTCTAATTACTATATACTCTTCGTTAGGTATCTTAATTATTTCCTAACCTTAGATATCTTTCTTTAAAATTGCTTTTGTGTAGTTATATCCTTTTTCTTGTATTAGCTTTACGTAGTTTCTTACTTTCAATTCTTTATATATATAGTAATTTGTATTTAGGTATAATATCTATGCTATTTCTAAATATACTAGATACTCTAGGTTTACTCTCTTATTGTCCCCTACTTAGTATCTATCTATACCTAGTCTTATTATTACTAGAATATAGTATACTACTAGTATATATAGTGTATAGGCTTTGTTAATCTATTACGTTCTCTTTATAAGGTACTACTACTCTCTTTATATAGGTATTCTTCTTTCTACTACTATATATTACTTTATTTATTTTTAGAGTATTATAAACCTTATTTCTCTAGGATTACGTTCTTTCTAGTCTTTGTACGCTTCCTCTATACTTATAACTAGTAAGTAATTTTAAATAAACTACTATTCTTAGTTTTATTCTACTATATCTATTATTATATAGCTATCGAAACTATATATATTTAACTAGGCGTATTCTATACCTCTTATATTAACTTATTTCTTGTCTCCTTAGTATCCTTTAGAGGTAACTATAGTAGTCTCTTTATCCTCTACCTATCTTTTAGCGTAGATCGATAGGGTTTAGGGCTCTTCTCTTTCTAAGTCTTCTATTAGTAGGTCTATTATACGTGTTATTTTTTTAAGCTATACTAAAGTTCTTTCTTTTATTACTACTACTCTATTTTTTTATAAAAACTATCCTACTCCTTGTTTACTAGAAAGATATATATAGTAGTTATTATTATAACAAAAGGTCTAGTTTAGTATTATATACTATATATTTCTAGTTACTACTACTTTTTCTTATAGTTTAGCCTATACTTTAGGTGCTTCCTTCTTGTTTTTAGTTGTTTTTAACTAAGTTTCTTTCTCTCTCTTAGGATCTTTACTTCTATAGTTCTTTACAAAGTATCCTAGTTTTCTATATTTATACTATACTATGTCTTTTTTTTTTAACTAATAATCTTTTACGTAGTAGCCTTTCTTACTATAGTTAAAGTACGTAAAGTCTTTATTCTTCTTTTTCTTTCTATCCTTATTTGCGTTAAGGACTATAGAGTCTCTAGCGTTGTTATTTTTAGATTACCCTCTATACTTATTTTCTTTCTATTCTTAAAGGTTGTTGTTAATTTATATTACTTATTACTTTAGAGCTTCTAGTATTCTTAGCTTTTCTATATAGATTATATTGTAGCGAATTTTTATTTTTAGTCCTTGTTTAAATTATAATATAAAGGATAGCTTATTCTATTCTATATTTTATAATAGTTATTTAAACTATAATATATATTTAGGAATAGTCTTATATTGTATAAGCTTCTTAAGCTTTTATTTAGCCTACTAGGTAATATCTATATCTCTAAATACTACTCTTGTTCGTTTTATAAAGTATTTGTAGCTTCTAAAGATAGCTCTTATTTAATCTTTCTATATTCTAAGAGTATATATTATATAGCCTATCTAGTAGGGTTTAAACTATCTTATTATATCTTCCTTAAGATGTATTCTAATATATATTACTTTCTTTTCTTTAGCGTTAAAGTGTAGTACTTGTATATTAATTTAAAGTTGTACTAATACTATAAAGGGTCTTAGTTTCTCTCTCGTTCTATAAAATTTCTTAAGTACTAGTATCTTAGGTAGTTTCTTTATCGCGCTTATCTCTAGTCTTTAGGTATCTTGTTCTATTATGTTCTATCTCTATATAATAGCTTTAATCTAGGCTTTATTTTAGTTAATATAGTCTTATAGTTCTTTATTCTACGTTTCTAGAGTATTAATTATTGTTTAAATATCCCCTTTCTTAGTAATTAGGTTATTTAAGTGTATCTTAACTACAACCTAGTTAGTTCTATCTAACTTGTAACTACTTAGAGGTACTTTACCTCCTTTCTTAGTTAAGCTTTCTACTATTATATTAGCTTAGACTATATACTACTTACGCTTTACTTCTTCTAATAACTAAATTAGTATAGTGTAATAGGCTACCTATTATTAACTACAAGTAGCTATTATTATAGTATTAGTAGATTAAAAGTTAATAATAAAAGCCTATATTGTAATCTAGCAATAACTATAAATAATAGAAGATTCTTACGATGTTAAGTATTATCGTTCTTAGTTAGAGATTAGATTACTAATACCCTCCTAATAAGGTGTATTACTATTAACTATATACTTCTATTAATCTATTTGTGTAACCTATAGATTACCTTAATCTATTATACGTAATTATAGATTATACTTAATATATTGTAAGTTATTATAGATTACTTTGTATTACGTATCTAGGTTGTAGTTTGTTTCCTAATTAAGGTTATTACTCTACTTATCCTATACTTTATTAGTACTTAAGTTAGGACTAATTAGTTCTATCTCGATTTCTCTTATTATACTTATAATAAAGAAAAGCTACTATATAAAAGATTACTAATTAAAAAAGAAAGATATAGTATACTATAAATATAAAAAACTAGGATACTTTATAGAAGGCTATAGAAGTAATAACCCTAAGATAGAAAAAGAAGCCTAGTTTAAAAATAATTAAGGACAAGAAAGAAGTACCTAAAATACAAACTAAGCTTTAAGAGAAAGTAGTAGTAAGTAAAGAACTATAATACGTAATACTTTACTAGACCTTTTATTATAAAGACGACTACTATATATACTTTTCTAGAAAGTAGAGAGTAAGATAGTTCTAATAGAAGAATAGAGTAGTAGTAATAAAAGAAAGAGTATAAGAATAGCTTAAAGAGACTAATAAAGTTACTTCTAAAACTCTAAGAAGTAATAAAGAATAAGTTAAAATAAAAGATATAGAGTACGCCTAAATTAATAGAAGCTATAATAGCTATACTATAATAGATATAGTAGAATAAAATAATTATTAGTAGTTTATTTAGAAATACTTACTAGTTATAAGTATAGAGGAAGCGTACAAAGACTAGAAAATACGTAATCCTAAGAATATAAAGTTTCTAGTATTTTAATAATAGATATAGTAATATATAGTTATAGTAGGGAGATTTCTTATATAGAGAGAAGAGTAGTTATTTATAAAAAAGATGTAATAGATTAATAAAGCCTATATAGTAAGTATACTAGTAGTATACTATATTCTAGTATAAACAAGACCTAGTATAGACAAATACTAGGAAGGGAACGATAAGAGAATAGATCTAGAATATCTAGTACCTTTTAAAGTATCCTAGGTATTATACTTAAATACTAACTATTATATATATAGAGAAGCTAAGGTAAGAAACTACGCCTAGCTAGTAAGAAGAAAAGGATATAATTATATAAAACCTATCTAGAGAAAAGATATTAAAGGTTAGGAATTAATTAGTATACCGAATAAAAAGTATATAGAAATTAGACCTAAGAAGAAACTACTTAGAGAATACATCCTTAGAAGACTATAGTACAAATATATAAAAAATAAATATCTAAAACACGAAGACTATAAATAGAAAGTAGAGTAATAGCCTTAGAAAGATAGATAATTTACAAAATAGCCTAAGTAAAACTTAATAGTATAATAGGCCTATATATAATAAAAGAAAGAATATACTAAAGAAGAAAAGCATAAATTATAATTAATAGTAGAGCTATAAGGAATTTTATATTAAAGAAATTTGTAGAAGATAAAGGAATAAACTATATAATAAAGAAATACCCTTAATAACTAAGTATAATTAAAGGTAAACTATTCTAGAAACTTATATAGTTTAAGACAAAACCCTTTATACTAGAACTAGAATAGTTAAAGATTAAAAACATAGTTATAGATATAATAACAATTAATAATAAATAAAAAATAATATTAGGTATACTATAGTTATAAATACCTAGCCTAAAAATTAATTACCTTAAAAAAGAAATATTAAAAGCTAACATAAATATAAATAAATGAAAATTTCTAGAAGAATATAAGTAGTAGGAGAAGTAACTTACTAAACCTAAAGACTACCTCCTAAAATACTAATTATAGGACTTAGTAATAGACTTTAAAGAAGAAAAAGACGTAAGTTAGAGCCTAGTCGATAGAAAGATAGAAGAAGAATCTAAAATTAAACGAGTATTTATTTAGAACGCAATAAAGAAAGAATAGATATAAGAATCTAAATCTTTCGTAGTATATAGACTAAAATTTATAGATAAGAAAGAGATAAATAATAAATAACCCTATATAGACTTTAGGTAAATAAACGCAATTATAAATAAAAACTAATACCTTTTACTATATATAAATAAAATACAAGATTAAATATAAAAAGCTAAAATCTTTACAAAACTAGATATCTAGAACGCTTACTATTAGATTAGAATTAAGAAAGGAGACAAATAGAAAACTATATTTAGAACGCAGTATAGACTATTTAAATACCTAGTTACACTATTTTAATTAATAAACGCACTAGTAGCGTTTTAAGAAAGAATTAATATAGTTCTAAGAGAATACCTAGATATATTTATATTTATATATCTAGACAATATCCTTATATTCTAAGAAATAGAGGAAGAGTATATATAATATATATATAAAGTGCTAGAAAAGCTAGTAGAGAACAAATTATTCTTTAAGATAAGGAAATACGAGTTCTATATAAAAGAAATAGACTTCCTAGGGTTTATAATAGAACTAGGAAAGATAAGGATTAATCTAAGTAAAATTAAGGTAATCTAGGAATAGTTAATACTAAAAAACCTAAGAGAAGTATAATAGTTTTATAAGTTAGTAAACTTTTATAGAAAACTAATAGTAGAAAAGTCTAAACTAATAGAACTATTAATAAATCTTATAAAAAAAGACACGCTATTTAAATAGACCTAGGAATATAACAAAGTATTTACTTAGATTATATAGAAGTTTATAGAAAACCTAGTAATTAGAATATATAACCTAGACCTACTAGTAGTAGTAAAAATAGATAGATCTAACTTAGTCTATAGAATAGTACTAATACAAAAAGACTAGAATATAAAACAAGAATACTTAGTTAAATATTTCTCTAAGAAAATAAAGCTAGTAGAGCTTAATAACCTAATTTACAACAAAGAAATACTAGTAATCTATAAAGTATTTAAGTAATAGAGAGTATACTTATAAGGAGTAAAATACTAAACAAAGGTCTATATAAACTATAAGAATCTTATAGAATTTATAACAAACAATAATTTATTATAACACTATATAAGATAGTAGAAATACTTATTAATATTTAATTTTAAAATTATATATATAAAAGATAAAAATAATTAGTTTATAGATACCTTAAGTAGAAGGCTAGATTTATAAGAAAAAGTAAATACTACTAGTATAGTTCTAGTTAAGAACAATGTAACAGGGTTACCTATCGTCGACTACAAGTAGCCTATCTCGAGGGGTGTTAGTAGAATAGGAGTTAATAGTAAAAGCTTGTATAGTAATCTACAATAACTATAAATAATAGAAGATATCTTGCGATTGTCTTGTATTAGCGTTCCGTAGTTAAAGGATTAAATTACTAATACTATCTTAATAATGCGCACCCTATTAACTATATACTTATACTAATCTGTTTGTGCGATATTACAGATTACCTTAATCTATCGTACGTAATTATAGATTACCTTAATCTATTATACGTTATTGCAGATTACTTTAATCTATTGCACGTAATTACAGATTACTACTACGTGTCCTAATTATAAGTAGTTTCCTAATTAAGGTCGTTACCCTGCTCGTCCTATGCTTTATTAGCATCTAAGTCGGGACTAATTAGCTTAATCTCGATTTCTCTTGTTACACTTGTAACAAACAAAGAAGGATATTTAGTACTAAATATACTAAGAATAGCTATAACACTTAAAAGAAAAAGTAATAAGCTAAATAAATAGATCTAAAAAGAAATAGAAAAGGCTTCTAAAGAAATAGAAAAGCTTAAGATCTAAGAAGGACTTATAAAAGCTTATAGAAGAACGTAAGTCCTAAGTAAAATATAGAGAGAATTTATATCGTAGTTGTTAAAGGTATAACAAGAGAAATCAAGATAGAACTAATTAGTCCTAACTCGAGTGCTAACAAAGTATAAGACGAGTAAGGTAACAACCTAGATTAGGAAATAACCTATAATTTAAATACGTAAGATATAGAATAATCTATAAACACGTGCAATAGATTAGAGTAATCTATAGAGTTACATAAATAGATTACTAGAAGTATATAGTTAATAAAGATGCGTATTATTAAGATAGTATTAGTAATCTAATCTTTAACTAAGAGCGACAATACTTAATGTTATAAGAATCTTCTATTGTTTATAAGCCTATTACTTAATTATAACACGAACTTTAGTTATTAACTCCTAGTCTACTAACACTCCTAGTAGTCTCTATAGTCGATAATAGGCAACCCTATTACACCTTACTAATTTAGTTATTAGGAAAAGTAAAGTATAAGTAGTATGTAGTCTAAGCTAACACAATAGTAGAAAGTTTAACTAAAAAAGGAAGTAAAGTACCTCTAAGTAGTTATAAGTTAGATAAGACTAACTAGGTAGTAGTTAAGATATACCTAAACAACCTAATTACTAAGAAAGGGTATATACAACTAATAATTAATACTATAGAAATATAGAACAAAGAACTACAAGATTATATTAACTAGAATAAAGTATAAATTAAAGCTATTATAAAAGGATAAAATATAATAGAATAAATTACCTAGAGACTAGAGATAAGCGTAACAAAGAAGCTACCTAAAATACTTATACTCGAAAAATTTAATAAAATAATAGAAAAATTAAAGCCCTTTATAGTATTAGTATAACTTTAGATTAACGTATAGGTACTCTATTTTAATACTAAAGAAAAAAAGGTAATATATATTAGAATAAACCTTAAAGAAGACGTAATAAGATAGTTTAAACCTTATTAGATAGACTATACAATATACGCCCTAGGAATATAGAAAGATATAATAAGAGTTATCTTTAGAAGTTATAAATACTTTATAAATCAAATAAGAGTAGCGTTTAGAGATATAGATATTACCTAACAAGCTAAAGAAAAGCTTAAGAAGCTTATATAATATAAAAGTATTCCTAAATACGTATTATAGTTTAAATAACTTCTACAAAATATAGAATAAAATAAGCTATCCCTAATGTTATAATTTAAGTAAGGACTAAACTTAAGAATTTAATACAAAATAATTTATAAAGAAAAGCTAAGAATACTAAAAGTCTTAAAATAATAGGTAATACAAGTAGATAATAATCTTTAAGAATAGAAAAAATACAAGTATAGAGGACTAACTCTAAACTATAACAAGAGAGATCTTATAATCTTTAATGCTAACAACAATAGAAAGAAGAAAAATAATTAAGACTTTACGTACTTTAATTATAGTAAGAAAAGCTACTACGCTAAAAATTATTAGTTAAAATAGAAAAAATATATAGTATACTATAAATATAGGAAGCTAAAATACTTTGTAAAAGATAATAGAAGTAAAGATCCTAAGAAAGAAAAAGAAGCCTAGTTAAAAACAACTTAGAATAAGAAGAAAGTACGTAAAGCATAGATTAAGCTATAAGAAAAGGTAGTAGTAACTAGAGAAATATAGTACGTAATACTTAATTAGACCTTTTATTATAATAATAACTACTATATATAACTTTTTAGTAAGTAAAGAGAAGGATAGTTCTTATAGAAGAATAGAGTAGTAGTAATAAAAGAAAGTAGAACCTAAGTATAGCTTAAAGAAATAAGACGTATAATAGACTTACAAATAGAAGACTTAGAAAGGGAAGAGCCTTAGACCCTATTAATCTAGGCTAAATAACTAGCACTAGATAAAGAAACTACTATAGTCTCTTCTAAAAGACTATAAGGAGATAAGAGATAAGTTAATATAAGAGGTATAGAGTACGCCTAGTTAAATATATATAGTTATAATAGCTATACAAGAATAGATATAGTAGAATAAAATAAAGAATAGAAGTTTATTTAAAAATACTTACTAGTTATAAGTATAGAGAAAGCGTATAAAGACTAGAAAGAATGCAACCTTAAAGTAAAACGATTTATAATATTCTAAAAATCGATAGAATAATATATAGTTATAGTAGGAAGAATACCTATATAAAGAGAATAGTAATACCTTGTAAAAAAAACGCGATAAATTAATAAAGCCTATAAACTACGTATACTAGTAGTATACTATATCCTAGTAATAACAAGACTTAGTATAGACAAGTAATAGGTAAGAAATAACAAGAGAATAGATCTAGAACATCTAGTATATATTAAGATATCTTAGGTATTCTATTTAAATATAAACTACTACTTATATAAAGAATTAAAAGTATAAAACTATATATAGCTAATATAAAAGGAAGAAT
The DNA here is from genome assembly GCA_028456385.1 of Ophiosphaerella korrae. Classification (NCBI taxonomy): domain Eukaryota; kingdom Fungi; phylum Ascomycota; class Dothideomycetes; order Pleosporales; family Phaeosphaeriaceae; genus Ophiosphaerella; species Ophiosphaerella korrae. The sequence goes on along the minus strand of JALNQF010000240.1, from coordinate 8,637 downwards.
ATTACTATATAAAGGTAATCCTAAAGAAAGAAATCTAAGGTTAAGAAATAATAAAAATATATAACAAGGAATACATATTAATTAGGCTAGGACCTAAACTATCTAAGGAATGCGTTTAAAGAAGGCTATAGTATAAGTATATATATAATAAATATCTAAAATATAAAAACTATAAACGTAAAGTAAGGTAGTAGCTCTAGAAGGATAAATAATTTAAAGAATAACCTAAGTATAGAAGACTAAAATGTACAATAGGCCTATATATTATAAAATAAAGTACTTTCTAAAGAAAGAAGGTATATATTATAATTAATAGTAGAGCTACAAGAAACTTTATAATAAAGAAGTTTATAGAAAAATAAGGAATATACTATATAATAAAGAAATACCCTTAATAACTAAGTATAATTAAAAGAAAACTATTCTAAGAACCTATTAGGTTCAAAATAGTACCCTCTATACTAATATTAGGAGGACTAGAAATTAAGAATATAGTTATAGATATAATATTAGGTATACTATAGTTATAAATAACTAACCTAAAAATTAATTAGAGAATAGAGAGAATTAGCTACCCTAAGAAAGAAATATTAAAAGCTAACATAAGTATATATAAAGGAAAATTCCTAGAAGAATATAAAAAATAGGACAATTAGCTTATAGAACTAGATAACTACCTTCTAGAATATTAGCTATAGGACTTAGCGATAGACCTAGAGGAAAGAAAGAACATAAGATAGATCCTAGTTTATTAGAAAATAGAAGAAGAATTAAAGATTAAATAAGTATTTATTAAAAACGTAATAAGAAAAAGATAGATAAAAGAATTCTTATCCTTAGTAGCGTATAGACTTATCCCTATAGATATAAAAGGAATAAAAGATAAATAACTTTACGTAGACTTTAAGAAAATAAACACAATTATAAATAAAAACTAATACCGCTTACTATATATAAATAAAATATAAGATAGGCTATAAAAGGCTTAAATCTTTACAAAACTAGATATCTAGAACGCCTACTACTAGATAAGGATTAAGGAAGGTAATAAATAGAAAATAGCGTTTAGAACGTAGTATAAACTATTTAAATATATAGTTATACCTTTTAGATTAATAAATATACAATTAGTATTTTAAGTAAGAATTAATATAGTCCTAAGAGAATACTTAGACGTATTTATATTTACGTACCTAGATAACATCCTTATATTCTTAGAAATAGAAGAAGAATATATATAACACGTATATAAAGTACTAGAAAGACTTGTAGAAAATAAATTATTCCTTAAAATAAGGAAATACAAGTTCTATACTAAAGAAACAGACTTACTTAGATTAATTATTAAACTAAGAAAATTAAAGATCGACCCTAATAAGATTAAGGTAATCTAAGAATAGCTAATACCTAAAAACCTACATAAAGTATAATAGTTTTATAGGCTAGTAAATTTTTATAGAAAATTAATAGTAAGATAGTATAAAATAATAGAACTATTAATAAAGCTTATAAGAAAGATATACTATTTAAATAAATTTAATAATATAATAAGGTATTTAATAATATTAAATAAAAGTTTATAAAAAACCTAGTTATTAGAATATATAACCTAGAACTACTAGTAATAGTAAAGAGAGATACGTTAAACTTAGTCTATAGAATAGTACTAATATAAAAGGACTAGGTTATAAAGTAAAAATAACTAGTTAAATACTTCTCTAATAAAATAAAGCTAGTAGAGCTTAATTACCTAATCTATAATAAAGAAATACTAGTAATCTATAAAGTATTTTAATAATAGAGAGTATACTTACAAAGAGTAAAGTATTAAACAAAGGTCTATATAGACTAATAAAATCTTATAGGATTTATACTAAATAAAGACTTATTATAGCGCTATACAAGATAGTAGAAATACTTATTAAAATTTAAACTTAAAATTATATATACTAAAAGTAAAGATAACTAATTTATAGACGCTCTAAGTAGAAAACTAGACCTATAAGAAGAAGTAAATGCTACTAGTATAGTTCTAATTAAGAACAAAGATAGATATTTAGTCCTAAATATACCTAAAATAGCTACAATACTTAAAAGGAAGAGTAGTAAGCTAGATAAATAGATTTGGAAAGAAATAGAAAAATCCTCTAAAGAAATAGAAAAACTTAAGATCTAAGAAGTAATTACAAAAGTATATAGAAGAATATATATTCTAAATAAAATATAGAGAAAATTTATATAATAGTTTTATAAATTACTAGTATATAGATACTAAAGTATTAATAAAATACTAGATAGGCTTTTAATAGATTATTATATTCTAAAAGTAAAATAACTAGTAATAGAAGTACTATAAGATTGTATAGAATATTATAAAAATAAGAATAGTAGATATATACTATATAGAAAGTTATAACTAGTTAAAGTACTAGAATAACTCTAGAGAGTTATTATAATAAACTTTATTATAAAGATACCTAAATTAAAGGACTTAATATTAGTAGATAAAGTTATAAAGTACTTATACTTTAAAATATATAAAAAAAAACGTAAGATAGAAGTTACTATATACTAAGTCCTAGGAACTATAATTAGCTAGTATAGTATTCTAGATAAGATTATTATAGATAAAGATATAAGATTTATATTAAAACTATAGGATATAATAATAGTATTATTAGGAATTAATTATATAATGTTAATAGTATACTACCTATAAATAGATAGATAATTAGAATATATAAATTAAATAGTAGAATAGTACTTAAAATACTATCTTAACTATAATTAGAATAATTAAGTATAATTACTACCTATAGTATAGTTAGTATATAATAGTATAAAGAACGTAGTAATAAAAGTATTACTCTTTTTTGTAAACTATAGATTTAACCCTAATATAATAGGCTACCTATTATTAAATATAGATAACTATCTTATAAAAGTTAGTAGATTAAGAGTTAATAACAAAAGCTTATATAGTAATCTATAATAACTATAAATAATAGAAGAAGTTTTGTAACTATTTTGTATTAGCGTTCTATAGTTAAAGAATTAAATTTCTAATACTATCCTTATAATACGTATTACTACTAACTATATAGTATTAATATCTTAGCGGCTTTATTACATTATATTTACTAAGATCGCGAATTTATAAATTTATTATATAATAACTTTATAACTTTATATTTACTAAGATCGCGAATTTACAAATTTATTACGTATCCTAGTTATAGTTAGTTTCTTAATTAAGCTTGTTGTCCTATATATTATTACCCTACTTATCTTATACTTTGTTAGTAGCTAAGCGTAGACTAATTAGTTCTATCTTAGTTTCTCTTATTACTACTATAATACTATTCCCTCTTCTACGTAGTCTTTTATTTCTTTAAGCTAGGACTAAAGTTATTAACCCTATTTCTTTGTTAATTCTTAGTTCCTTATTACTCTCTATACTATCTTAGTCCTAGCGTAATTAAATCCTCCTTGTAGCTCGTATTATTTATAATAGGGTTAAGATATTTCTTTGTAGTTATTACGCTAAATTAGGTCTTTCTTACTTTATATCTTTAAAGGATAGTAAATAATATAACAAGTATATTCTCGCTAATATTTAGTATAAATATATTTCTTCTAAGGTTTTACTTATAGAGTGTAAGTATTTAATTTCTATATAGTCTCTTTCTATAAAGTTGTATAAGGCGAGCTATTAATAGAGCTTAAGTATAATTATTATTATAGCCTACTATAGCTAAGGCCAAGCGTAAGTTAACTTTTTATAAGCTAGTAAAGCTTTATTCTTATATTAAGTGTCTTTATAAGATTAAGGCTTATAATAATACTAAGTTATCTAAATAGTCTTATATCTTAGGGGCTAAATTAGATTTAGATAATATAGTAGAGGCTGCTCTAGCTCCTATTATATTAGGTACTCCTATTATCTCTTTATCTAGTAGTAGTATTATTACTTTTCTTAATTTATTACAAGGCGCTCTAGAGGGTTTTAATTTTAGAACTCTTCTAGTTTCTTAAGGTAATTAAGATTATTCTCTAGTTCCTATATTTCTTCCTATAGTTAGCCTTTTTTATCTATACCTATCTATTTTACTAGGTAGTAGTTTCTTCTATTATAGAACTAGTACTATAAGATTTCTTTAACTTCTTATTCTTCTTATTCTCTATATATATCTACTTCGTATTAGGTAGTTCTACTTCTTATAGTACTTTTTCTAGTAGTACTATATAGAATATTAGGTATATCTTTATCTTGTCTAGTAGCTTCAATTTAAATATAACTAGTATAACTTTTTCTTTAATCTTGTATAGTCTTATCTTAACGTAGTCTAGTTTAGAACTTAATTGTTTACTTTTAATATTTCTACGTACTAATAATACTTTTTCTCCCTTTCTAAATTAAGGTCTTTCTTAGTATTTCTTATTATAGTACTTTACTATTTAATCCTATAAGAACTCTATATCCTATTATAGTTAGTTATATATCTCTTTAAGTCTATTTATAAAGTTTTCTCTTCTTAGAGACTAAAATACTTATATTCTTAGTACTCTATATATATTAGGGTTAAATCTATAGTTTATAAAGAAGAGTAATACTCCTATTACTACGTTCTTTACGCTATTGTATACTAACTATACTATAGGTAATAACTATACCTAATTGTTTAAGTTATAGTTAAAGTAGTATTTTAAGTACTATTCTACTATCTAGTTTATACGTTCTAATTATCTATCTATTTATAGGTAATATACTATTAATATTATATACTAGATTCCTAATTATACTAATATTGTTCCTTATAGTTTTAATATAAATCGTATATCTCTATCTATAATAATCTTATCTAGAATACTATACTAGCTAATTATAGTTCCTAGAACCTAATATATAGTAACCTCTATTCTACTTTTTTCTTTATATAGTTTAAAGTATTGTTATAAGGTTATATACCTAATATAGATCTAGGGCCTAAGAGCTTATTAGTCTTAAGGAACTTGGACTTTATTAGCTAAACTAGTTCTAAACGTTGTTTACACTCCTATAGATTGTATCCTATAACTTAAGGGCCTATTAGCCTTCCTATACCTCCTTTCCTTAATAGTTTACCTCCTTATAAAGCCCTTAGTACTTATATTTCCCTAGTAACTACTTACCCCTTTTTTACTATTCTTTTTTTCTATAATACTTTACTATATACTTCTACCCCCCTTTTAAGAGCTTAGTCCTATTACGCTACTATACTTAATTAAGAGCCTTTAACCTAGAGAGGAAAAACCTACTTTAACTTATAAACCCCTTTCTTATTTTGTTAGTAGTAAAGTACTTAAACTATTAGATCTAAAATAATTTAGATTTGTAATTTAGTTCTACTCTCGTAAATAGTTTAGTATCTAGCGCTAACTATATATGTAGTTAGAGAGTAACTTTAGCCTTCTAGCTAAAACATTAATATTAACAAAAGAGAATAAAGATATTAAGTCCCTAAGAGTATCTATCCTCTTAGGTAACTTATAGCCCTTTAGGTATTAATTGCTGTATATTGTCTGCGAACTACTAATCTAACCCTAGCTATAGCTATAACCTACTTAGGCCTACCCTAGGGGAACGCTAGCCTTGTTAGTACTATTACCTAATACAAAACTTAAGTTACGCCGCCTCTATTTCTTTATATTAGCTATTGTTTCTATTTTAGAGCCTTTTAGCTATAGCTTAGGATATTAAAGATACTACTCTTATCTTTCTCTTATAACGCCTTTCTCCTAAGAGCTCTAGATCTAATATCTAAGGAGTCGTTTATAGAGTATTTACGTAGTTTCTAGGTTATTTAATAAAATTTTTATATAGACGTGTTATATAGCTCGTAGTAGTAGCTATCTACTTTCTTACTATTTCTTTTTACGCACGTTTTATAAGCTATAATAGTTTTTTACTCTTCTATAATAGCTCTTTTACTTAACGTATCTCTACTTACTAAATTCTTCTCTTATTTATTAATTTTTAATAGCTAACTCTTTTCTTATATATATATATTTATTAGTTAAGCTAGCGTAGGGCTCTTAGGCTCTATATTTAAACGTCTTTACTAGTAGTTAGGCTCTTGTAGTTATTAGCTCCTATAGTTTTAGTAAAGTTATAAACGCTCCCTAAGAGCGTACTTAAACTTTATCTCCCTATTTTTTATTCTATTTTCTTCTTCTTTTCTTTAGGCTTATTTTAGCTACTCTATACTCTCTTACTAGTTTCTTAGCTCTATTCTCTTGTTTACTTTCTACTTTAATTATTATAGCTACTCTTAATTTCTAACCTAGCTCCTATATAGCTAGCTAGCTTAGCTAAAGTAACTATAGTAGTTATAATCCTTCTTAGCTACTTTGTAACCTAGGTAAGCTACTCTTAAGTTATTATTAAACTAAGAGTAAGGCTTCCTACCCTATTTCTATAAAGTATTGTTTCTAGTATAAGAGTAAGTATCTAACCTTCTTACCTATAGGCCCTTAGGTCTTACTAACTACGTATTCTCTTAGTTATTACTTATTTCTTTAACTACTCTCTCTTACTTAACTTACTTTATAACCTTCTTAACTAAGCTCTTAATATTTTTAAGGAGCGTAACTTTAGCTAGCTTCTTTCCTTTATCTAAGAGTTTATATATACTTACTATAATAAGCGTAAGAATAGGGCTTGCTAGTAGAATAGTCTTTATAATATTTATTCTTATAACCTTAATAGCCTCTTCTATACCTCTAATAGCTTTTAGTCTCTCTTTTACTAGCTATACTATTAGGTACGCTATTATAAGAGTTAAGAGATACTTACTTAGGATTCTTTAGCTACCTAGGCTATACACTTATAGGATCCTTCTTTAATTAATAATTCTTAAGAGATATAGGCTTATTATAAGGCTATAGTCTACATAAGTTAGTATACTTAGAAGACTATTAGCCTTTATAGGGCTTTGCTACTAGAGCTACTACTACTAAGCTCTAATAGAGCTATAGCTTATAGCTCTAAGGAGGAGAGTAATTATAGCTATACTACCTATATTTGTAGTAGTATTAGATACTCTATTTTCTTTAATAATAAAGGTATTATCTACTTTACTAGCTCCTATATTTATAATTATATTTAGGGCTATAATTATAAGTTAAGTAAGTCTTTAACTTTATTTTTCTTTTTACTTAGTTTTATCCTAATAGTCTTTTAGAGCTCTACTAACGCGTTTTTAGTAGTCTAGTAGCTAAACGCAAGTAAGTACTCTGCTAAGTTAAAGGTTTTACTAAGAGTTACTACTATATTACTAAGCTCTTTAAGTAGAAGCGTACTTATACTAATACTTTTATTCCTATAGCTACTTAGTCTTCTAGCTACTCTATTACTACGCCTTTTACGCGTAATACTATAGTAGCTAATATTTAGTATCTTATCTACTAAAACGTTTCTCTAAGTTATTAAGTAGCCTATAGGCGTCTTCTTATAACGCCTAGTAAGCTAGTATATTCTTATAGGCGTAGGGCTTGCCTAATAGTACGTAGTGTAGATAAGCCTAAAGATAATAACTTTAAGACTTCTAGCTACCTTTATAGCTCTACTAATAATCTATTTTACTAGTAAGCCTATAGCTAGTATCTTTAGGGTTATACTATACCTAAGAGTAAGTCTAATAGTTCTCTAGCTACTATTTTCTTTACTATAGATAAGGCCTATATTTATTAGGTTCTCTCTAGTTCTCTTTACTTTTTATCTCTTTCTAGTATTAGTAAATACCTTTAAAGCGCTTTCTTTAGTAGTTCTAGCTTACTTTTAAGCTTTTATACTACTCTAAATTCTCTTTATTAACTACTAGCCCCTTAGGCTTTATAAAGTACGCCTTTACGCCTTTCTTACTCTACTAACCTAGAGTTAGATATAAGTTACCTAAGTCTTAATAAGAGTTTAGAACACACTTATAGACGCTCTATTAAGCCTCTTACTACTCTTACTCTTACTTTTAGCTACTATCTAGCTACTCCTTTAACCTCTCCTCTTTACGCTCTACTTTCTAGTAGTAGTATTCCTACTCTAGTCTATTCTTAATTTAATATAATAGGTTTAGGCTCTTTTACTTCTTTTTCTAAGAGCTCTTAGTTTTTTATTTTTATACTTTCTCTACTTCCTTAGTATTCTTCTAGCCTTCTACTTTAAGATCTTTAGCCTTAGAATTAGGATTACTATTATACTCGTTGTTTAGATAGTATTTACTCTTAGCTACCTAGGTTTAGTTTTAGAAGTCCTCTTACTACTCGAGCTTCTTTTTCTAGTTCTAAAGATAGTAATTAGTAATAATAGGTAATATAGAATTTTTCTTCTTAGTATCTATAAGGACAGCATACTACTAAGCCAATCCTAACAAAAAGGGGCTAATAGCTAGTTAAGCTATTGCAGTAGTATATAATATATATACTAGTTATTATCGCTTAAAGTTCTTCGAACTCGCTTAGGGTTGTACTAAGTTGTATGCGGTGGAATATACTAGCCGACAGAGCTAGCACGCGCTAGTTACTTAGCCTAGTAGAGCTCGTCGACAGCGCTAAGCGTACCCTAATAGCTCCCCGCCCTAGACCCCTTACACGTCTCCTTCC